>VZRU01012187.1:267826-287080 GCA_013398155.1 Pedionomus torquatus
TTTTTTTTTTTTAATTAGAGAAAAATATGCTTCAGTCCTTGGGACATCTTGCTTTGCAAATCAGTGACTGCAGCCAACAGTTGCCTGTCAGCTCACAGTATGTGTGATAATTGTAAAGGTCAAGTAGGATCCTGCATCATCAGAGAGCTACCAGCCTTCAGCGTGTCCCCAAAGGCTACGTGCTGCTGGCACACCGGTGGTGGTGGTGGTGGTGGTGGGGACACGCCAGAGCTCGGTGGGATAAATCAGGGCTCGAGCGGTACCCGTGGGAGAACACCCCTGCCATCCTCCAGCCCTTGCCGCTCACCCAGCGAGGCTGTGCCTCTGATGGCTGTTCTGGGGAGTCCCCCGTGGGCTTCACTGGTGGAGGTGGGGAGGAGAAGAGCCACTGCTGAAGTCCTCCCTGTGCCGAGCACTGCTAGCTGAGGAATCATCTAGGCGTTTCATTTTCAGTTTCATTTTTCAAAGCGATCCAGACCCCTTCCTTGGGATAAGCGGAGCATTTTGTTGCCCGAGGAACATTTTTAATCTTGGAAATGTTTATTTTATTAAAAAAGAAATGAGGTGACCCTGAAAGGGCTGGAATCACACACAGGGTGTTCATTTCTGAGCCTCTCCTGAAGCACTCTTCTTCAGAAACAAGAATTTGCTGATTCGGTTTCTGACCCATGCGTGTCCCTTTGCCGTCTGCGAGGGGTTTGTGCGCCTAGGAAGAAGAAAAATAATTATTTCTTTTTATTGCATGAGGGTTTTTTCTGACTTCTTCCCTTCAATTCTCTGGGTTAAATAATCAGGAGATATCAAAGGGCAGGTTTTGAAATACATGCACTCAATTGCTCAGCCGTCTGCCTTCGTTGAAATCATGATTATGGTTTAGAGCAGGGATTGATTTTCTCCCTTGACCGTATCGTCTTTTGCAAGTGGAGAAGATGCTCACCAAGCCTGCCTAAGCTCTTGCTCTCACCTTCAGTAGAGGTGAGCATTTTTTAAGTGCCACAGGTACTCAAAGGCCTTGTCGGGTCATGAAAATCTATTCAGAAGCCTAAAGAGCTAAGTAAAAGAGCTTAGAGTAAAATATCTTTTTTTGATAAATCCACCTCTCCTTCTGTCCTTTCCCCCAAAAGGTCAAAGCTAATGATTTCCCATATGGTTGGCACAATGGAAAATACAGTGTAGAGAAATGGAGTTTGTTTACCACTACTTTGTGTATCAGTATGAGGGAAAGAAATCCCCATAAAGAGTTTTCCTTGTGGGCTGGTGCCTGGGGAATAGAAATCAGGGAGCAATTTGCTAGTCCTAGTGTATTTGTGAATGTGCATTTCTGCCTGATGGCAAATGTTAAATCAGCCTTGGAGTCAGTCACCAGCCGTAAACTTTCCCTCTCCTAATATACACAGAAACGTATTTGTATCCCAGTAGAGGAGGGATTTGGAATTAGCTTTAACCAGGCGGTGTCTCAGTTTTGCCCATGAGCTGCAAAAAGAGAGAAAACAGCGAGGAAGTGCATATTCTGAAACTTGATAGACAATGAGTGATTGAAACGTGAAGCCAGTCATGTATTTGCTTCCCCACTTATCTCTAATAGAAGTACAGGGAAAGCAAAGATTTTTCTTGTTCCTTCTTCACTTCTCATTTATCTTTTCTTGCTTTCGAAAATCGCCTTTTTTCCCATTAAAATATAAATGTATATTTCTCCCTTTCAGAGGCTTCCTTCTGAAACGGGTTGTTTTAAAACCTAAGAGTTGAGGGCTGGAATATGTTAACAGATTACCTTACTTTTTTTTCTGATTTATAGGCACTTTTTCCCCCATCACAACTGGTTTTGTTGCCAGTTGAGGGCAGGTTCTGCACCACTCACTGGTGAAATTCTTAAAAATTGGGTGTTTTAACCAATGTGAGGGAGATTTCCCATCAGAGTTGAATTTGCAGCATCTGGACCTTGTGAAACGCACGGACAGGGGGTGTTTGTCTGTTAAAAGAGTGAAAAAGTTAAAAGTGTTTTTTTTTGGCTGAAAAAAAACATAAATTTATAAACCAGGGCTTGCCTTCTGATACAGAAGAAGGTTGTCTTTGTTTCTCAGATCAAAGTGTGATCCTGTAGTTGAGCCTGTAAAATGCCCGGTGCCTCCCCCTCCTCCCCTGGATCCTGTAATGCATTGATTCATCAAAATCAATCGCACTTTCATGAATTAGTTATTCGGTTCCTTGCCGCATCTGGACAAATTATGTACTTCTTCCTGCGCGCCGGTATCTCGGCTCTGCTCTCTGAAGCAAACACCGCTGACTGGCTTGTTACCGGGCCAGGCTGCCTCTGATACGGAGCTGGCTGACAGCAAATAAACAGTTATTTTGCAGGATTTTGTTTGATCACCTGCAAGAATCACCCCGAACATCTGCGATGAAGGGACTTCATCGCCTTCCAGTGACGACGGCGGAGAGAGAAGTTTTCAAAGGCATGAAGCACCGTTGCTGCTGAAGGATGGATTAAATGCTGCGTTATCACTAGCAGCTTTATCGTGGTGGAAAGCACAAAGATGTGCCTGTCGGTGTGGCAGGCTGCCCCGCAGGCCACTTCGGGAGCCACGTCCCTGCAAGGGACAGCTCAGCAAGCCCTCCTGCCTCTCGGGTGCTTCTTGCTCCAAAGGATTTGAAGCACAGCTAGTGATGAGCTGCCCGTAGCCACCGGCTTGTTATATGGGTATCTTTTACGACCCGTAGGCTGTGCTGGAAGAGGGTTCAAAAGCAGCTGGGAGGGACTCTTTGTCAGGAAGTGGAGTGATAGGACCAGGGGTAAGGGTTTTGAATTGGAAGAAGGGAGATTTAGATTGGATATTCGGAAAAAACTTCTTTCCTGTGAGGGTGGTGAGGCACTGAACAGGTTGCCCAGAGAAGCTGTGGCTGCCCCATCCCTGGAGGTGTTCAAGGCCAGGCTGGATGGGGCTTGGAGCAACCTGGTCTGGTGGGAGGTGTCCCTGCCCATGGCAGGGTGGTTGGAACTCAATGATCTTTGAGGTCCCTTCCAACTCTAACCATTCTATGATTCTATGGGTGGAGTGCAGGATGCATCCCATGGAGCAGAGCATGGGGCTGACAGGGCTTGCTTGGTGTGGGGTGAGTATGAAGCAGGACTTCTGCATCCCCCCCTCCCCAAACCCCTTACAGCGCTGTGAGCCCCAAACCATCCGACTGTTTTCTGTGTTGGGAAAATGGGACGTTGCTGAGAATGGAGCACTCTTGAAAATACTGATTTGTGGGTACAAACTCAGTTCTCCTTGTGAAGGCCAGTACGGTGTCTGAGCAGGACGTACCTGCAGCTACAGCTAACTCATCTCGCCAACGAGCGCAGCGTGGGGTGCGGGCATCCTTCCTGGCTCCTGTTGTTTCGTGCTTTGAAGCATGAAATGTAATCATCGTTACCTTATTGCTCTTTTATCTCCCTTGGGTGCTGTGCCCTCTATCCCATCCCTCAGCCCAGAAATCATTGCTCACAAAATTCCCCTTGCCTCTTTAAAATCCGGCTGGAGCGTTTGACTTGATGGCCTCCCGTGATAGGAAATTCTTCAGCCTGGCTGTGTGAACGAGTATTTCCTTTTATTCGTTCCGAATTTACTGGCAATTATCGACTGACCCTTTTGCTCTTGTGTTATGGGATGGTATGAAAAGAGAGGGATTGATCAATCTTCAGTATACTGCCCTGCAGAGTTAACGATATTTTATTTTCCTGTATTATGGGAGAGAGAGAGAGATCCTTTTTCATTACAAGTCTGATCAATTCCTAACTTTTTCAGGGCATTCAAGTTCCTGAACTCCACAGATAGCAAAGAATAAGATGAAAAGGCGTAGAGTTGTTCTTGAAATAAATCGTTGAAGAAGATGAAGAAAAATCAGCGGTTGTTCATTTATGTGTATTGCTTTGTGCCTAAGTAAATTAGAATCAAAATTGTCCAGAGAAGGAGGTGCAGGCCTCTGCTGTCTCTGCTGCATAAGATCTTCAGGCAACATTTATGGAGTTTGAAAATAATGTTTCTGGTAATAAATGGCAGAAATATTCTGTTTTCTGCATCAGCAGATATGAGGATTAAAGGATTTGACCATATTAAACAATTTTGCACAGCTTTGGCTCCCAGGGCTTGCAGGCTGCATTATCAGAGTTCATCTCATGGCATTTCCAGACCTGATTTAAGAAGAGAATATGTTCCTGCTTTGCAAGTTGTCACTCCCTAATTTAGGCCATCTTTGACAGAATTAAAAAAAACAAAGATAACGAGATTATTTTTCTTCTCTTGAAAGTGGGATGGCTTCCTAAGGCCCCCCCCTGCCCCAATCAGCCATTTGAAATGATGGAGATAATTGAATTGTATTGTTTCACCCTACTCCCCCGAGCTCTGCTTATGCCGGACTATCACATTGCTATGGAAACTTGAAAATGATAGTAGCTGATCTTTGTTTGGGTGAACAAGAAGGTTTCTTCTGCCATTTGTCATCACCATCAAGCTGGACTCGGAGTCGAACAACCTGCCCCGTGGTCTCTCCGAGGGAGGTATCTCCCACTCATTTTTTTAATATTTTATTTTCTGAATTTAAAACCACGGAATGGTTTGTTGTTATTTTAGCTGTTCAGCACAAAGCCACGGCACGGGTACCAAAGAAAAAGCGAGATGCCTTTGAGGTAACTAGGTGTGAAATAGATCCTACCTTCAGGGTTTGTATCGGATCAAGGACGTTAGTCCCTGCTGTGCTCCAAAAGCCAACGTTCCTGCTTTCCTCTGCTGAGAATGGGATGGGGCAGGTATGTGTTTAACTCAGTTAGCCAAGTATATTTCCTTCAGATTGTTCTGTAGACGACTGCTAACAGCAAACGTTGGTGCTGGCCTGATTTGTAACCTTAGTTAAAACCGTCCCACCGGCCTTCATGCCGCCCCAGCGGTTCTTTTCGCAGCATCAAGTCACCTGCTGTGAGAGCACCAGCCTTCCCCTGCTTTTGAAGAGGCATTGCTTCGATGCCATCTGTGTGGATGTTTGACTTCCCTGACACGTTTTCCAGCTGGCTGTGCCGCTTGGGGTCCGTGTATCAGGCACACCACAGTAATACATCATCACCTGCTTGTATTGCACGTGTGGAGTGAGGAGTTATTTTTATGATCCAAAGAGCAAGATTTTACGTGTTATCGCTTTCACTTCATGTGTCGTTTGTCTGATAACCATCTAATAGACTCCTGAGAGCCCTAGAGACTGATTTTATTTTAGAATTATTTTTGGCATTGAAGAATCATTAAATTTTAGGTGAGAAATTACGTAGATCCCCATTAAGCTATGCTTGGGTAGACCCACCAACTCCGTTTGGGCTCATTCTTCCTCATCTTCTAATTTCTTTTTCCAGACCGAAAGTTCTCAGTCCTACCAGCCCTCGATTTGAATTTCTAGCAGACTCTGTAGCATCTCCTGCAGCATTAAAATTCTCTGCCAGTGCTGCATGTCACAAGCAGTATTTTACAAAGCTTCTTTACCTTTATCAAAGAAAACTCTTGGAACTTTGAAAGTCCTGAATGCAGGTACCGGCATACGTTGACTCTTTGCTGGCTGCATGGAATTAATCAAGGCTGTCACACATCTAGCTGGAAATCCTTTAATATTTTTAAAAGGCTTGAAGCTGCTGTGTTTATCACATGCATCAGGGAGAAAAAAACGTTAAACTGCTGTATCGGTAGGAAATAGTTTTAGCTGTTGTGAAGTGGGGCAGAGATGGGCCTCAAATGCTAGGAAAAAAACCAACCCTCTAGATATTAGATGGAGATGCTGCTCTCCCAATCTTTTGCAAATATTTCCTCTCACATACACACGCGGGCAAATCGTATTTGGTGGAATTTGCACATGGAGGCTGGTGAAAACATTAATCAGTTCCTCTAAATAGCAATAAAAAGGGTAGCGTGCCCTTTCCTCTGCTGGTAAATACCTCATTTCTGAAGAAATCCCATTGTTGACTTTGTCACTGCAAGACATTAATTTTGACACGCAGCTGCTGATATTGTGCATATACCATCAGGAGTGGACTCGGGTATTTGTAGCAGCCGGTGTCCAACACAAGCATAATGCAAAAGTTCATCATTTTATTTTAATGCTTTTCTCGTGTAGCCACCTTTTTGGCCCGATGTTTGAAAACGTCTATGAGATTTCACCCTAGAGGTGGAAAAACTCGATCAGATTTTTTTTTACTCGTTGCATTTGAGTAATCGCAAACCAACAAAGAGCCGTGATGGTTTCTCAAACCTCGATTGAAACCCTGGAGTCTGCAAAGCTAAATTGGAAGTGCCACCAAGACAGATGTTGCTTTTCCCTTAATCCTGCAGTTCAGCTGTTAGCTTTGCTGGAGGTTTGAACAAAAAGGGTGGGGAAGAAATAAAAGCTAGTGCCTCCTTTTCATTGTTGGAGCAGGTTTGAGTACGGAGAAAGTTTGGGTAAGTATATATTACCTCTGTAAAGACATTATTTTATGTATATGCTTAGAAATGTGTCATGCACAGTAAGATGCAGCACGAGTAAAATGCTGGTTATACACAACCATTGATTATCCAGAGGATAACCAGGCTGCAATCACGTATGGATCTGGATGGCCGTTATCGGATACACTGATCCCTGCCCAAACATGCCGTAGCGAGATGGGCTTTGTTATGTTCGGCTTTAGGTGCTTGGGAAGGCATGGGCAGGATCTAACCGAGCAAAAGATGGTGTTGGGGCCGTAGCGGGTTGTTCCAGATCTCCAGGAGCATTTATAATGGAAGTGGTGTAAATGGTGCGTGCACTGGTATGGAGCAGTAGCCTGTACTTTGATGTCCTTTTTATGAAACCGTAGGGATTGTCACTGTCGGGTGAGTAGTGAGGGGATGCTGGAGAGGCGTTCCCCCGAGAGCTGCTGAACGATTCGGGTCCTTATGGCTGCTGTCAGAGCCGAGGGTGTTAACGCACCGCGTGAGATGAGCACCTACCCCATTATGCACGGCTGCAACGCTTCCTTCTCAGTTCTCCCATACGCCTTTCTTACAGTTGAAGCATTGCAAAGGCTAAATTATCAAAAAGGTGTCCGAGTAATGATGGCAATTACACGATTAATTAGGCATGGAAGTGCGGTTGCTTAAAAATTTTCAACAGTTGGTGCTTAATAGCGAAGAAGGCATTGTGCAACTAAATAAACCCCCAGAAATGATCGGGTGGATCTGGGGGCAGGTAAGTCCATTTAAGTATGGAATTGCCGAGTCAGTGTAATTAGTTACCTAATTGTGTGCCCAAACTTGTTTGATGCACTTAGTGTGCATGTATAATTGATGATGATTTATTGAAAAGCACTCTTATTGTAAATGCTTTCCTTATCATTTCCTAAAAATCAAATTGCTGAGGGAAAGATTAGAATCTGATTTAATATATATGGATGGAATTAGAATTTCTTCTTGTGGTATTTTTACTAGCTTAAACCAGATAAATGGAGAAAGTATCTACATATAAACTCATACCTAGGAATGGACCCAATACACTCAAGTTTAATCGGTTGCACTAATACTGATGGTTCAAATATTTTTCTCAGTTCGTGTAGGAAAGGGGAGAGAAAAAGCAGAAATTTTGCAGGTAACATAGATGTGAACAGCGTGTCTCCTTTCACGCTTTATCTTCTCCCCCAGAGCTTCCTACCTTGAATGGTCCTGTGCACCTAAGTTAAGCTGAGCACTACCTGCTTTCCAGTCAATGTTGTCACCAACAGCATTAATGTTGGGATATGTCAACATTAACTCTATGACTGAGTTTCATTGCATCTCTAGATGATGTACCCAAGAGAGAAGGAATTGTGATCTGTTTTTTCCCGGTTGGCTGGGGCCCTTGGAGTGTACACAAGCGGGCCATTAGACTTCCTTCTAGTGGGGAACTTCACAGGGAGCTCAAAAGCAGGGGAAGACCCTCAACTGCACTTCATGGGTGACATCATACTTCCCTGTCCAAAATAAAAGCTTCAGGTGAAGTGGGCCAGGGACAGTAGGTTGTATGGCCACCTTGAGATTGAGGGCTGCCCTTCCTCCCACAACAGTCCAGCTCTACTCTTCCCTCTCAGTGATGCTTCCTTGGTCCAAAGAAGGTGTCCAAGTACCTCCCTTTTCCAGCAGTAACTGCAGTACCTAATCCTGCTACTCACGTTCCTTCTTTCCAGAGTTTCCTTTTTCTGTGATGGGAAAATCTCATTTCTTGGACATTTCAAATAGGTTTGAGAGCCAAATGGTGGAAGAAAATTCATCATTGATTTCTTCAGGTTTCCTAATAATCTTTCCTTATCTCTTACCTTCCTACTTTTTACTTAACACAGCACAGATCTGTCATTGCTCCTTTTTCATCTTACTATTTTCAGACTTTGGTTTCCTGCCTTGCTTTTCTTGATGGGCTCAACGCTGCTTCCCCTGATCTTCTGTTCATCTTTGTTTTCCCTGACACGCACAGATCCTGTATTCGTTCTGGCATTCAGATCTTTCCTCATTTCCTTTCTATCTTTTAACAGTCTTCTCTCATCTCTTCAGATATGACTTCCAAGCTGTCTGGCAGCTTCTTCTCGTAACTACCCCGTACTACGATGAAAAGTAATGCGTATTGTGAGGCAGGTCCAGTGGGGGAAAGCAGAGCAGATTTATATACAGCCAAGATTGCTTTGGTTTTTTTTTTGGTTTTCAAATTCTGGTTTAAATGAAAATTGGTTTCATTGCTTGGAAATAACATAATTAAAGAAATGCTTTGATAATATGAAAAACACAATTCTATTATATAAATATAAATTAAAATGTATCATGTGTAGGCTATTTACTCCCTAATACAGAATCATAGAATGGTTACAGTTGGAAGGAACCTTAAAGATCATCAAGTTCCAACCCCCCTGCCATGGGCAGGGACACCTCCCACCACACCAGGTTGCTCCAAGCTCCATCCAGCCTGGCCTTGAACCCCTCCAGGGATGGGGCATCCACAGCTTCTCTGGGCAACCTGTTCCAGTGCCTCACCACCCTCACGGGAAAGAATTTCTTCCTGATACCTAATCTAAATCTCCCCTCTTCCAATTTAAAACTGTTACCCGTTTTCTTATCCCTCCACTTCCTGACAAAGAGTCCTTCTCCTGCTCTCTTGGAGCTCCCTTCAGATACTGGAAGGCTGCTCTAAGGTCTCCCCAGAGCCTTCTCTTCTCCAGGCTGGAACAGCCCCAGCTCTCTCAGCCTATCAATATTATTTTAATATTCTCATTCAATTTGCTCTTATTCGTACCAGATTTCCCTCAATGTTAGTTTTAAAGCAGAAGTCACAGATAAAAGTTGTAGAAACAAAATCAAAGTGTAGCTTATTACAAGAAGGACTCTGAAAAATTACTTAGGTTTTGATTTTCCATCCTATATTGTCTGGGTAAACGGATCCAGAATCTCATTGATTTCCAAATGGCTTCATGTGGAAAGAGAGATTCAGCAAAATTTGGGCACTACTAGAATCAAAATCAGTCTGAAAAAGTAGGAATCAATTAATCATCTCTCTTTTTCTTAAACTGTCTATATTGGGTACACCAGGACAAGCTGCCGTCACTCAGTCCTTTTAGCACAGCTGGGGTTCTTCTGTAGATTGTGGTTGTGTGCAGGCAGTAGGATGGCTCTGTACGTAAAAATTAGTGCAAAGCCTATCAGTAGTAATTCTTCACATCTTCAAAGCACTTTACGGACATTAACTAATGAATTGTCACAGAAACTGTGTAACTCAGATAAGTGTCTTTCTCCTCATTATAGAGATGGAGAAAGTAGGGTAACAAGGATAAATCACTTATCCTGGGCCCCAGACAGCAGGGAAGGATTCGTAAAGGAGGGATTTCTGGCCAAACTTGCAGGAAGGCTGAGATTTTGCTTTCCTTGATGATCGTGTCTCATGCGAAAAATTGCCAGAGGTGCATAAATACCATCCCTTTCCCCCATCTTTTTCCTTCCTTTGGCAAGTTTTCTTGCCTCTTGTTCTCGTACATGTTTCTAAAAGGTTTATGTACAATAAGTTGGGGGAGAGTGTAAAGGTCAAAAATTGTATCTTGGAAAGTGGTATTTTTTTTGAATTTCCCAGTCTGATGAGTCATTCATTGTTATGACATATCGTGTCTGCTTTTGTTAGTCATGTCATATTAGACTCAGTGAGCGAGAATGATCCTGCCTATTCCAGGCTGGCTGATTTCATGAAAAAACTTAAATTGAGAGTGACACTGAAGTGCAAAAGAGTAATCTGAGGGAATGCAGTTAGTTTGCTTCAGATCTTATTTCTTCTGTGCGTTGGACTGACATGAATGTTTTTCTTCATAACCTGCAGTTCACAACCATCTGAGTTCTCTAGGATTATGCACTTTACAAAAGTGACACTATTTTATTGAATTAAGTAAACAATTTGTCACTGCTGAAACTCAGTGTTAGTAATTTATTACAAATTACATCATTATTTTACAATACAGGACAAGTGAGTCAGATGAAATGCATCTAGCTAATTCTGAATTTCAGGATAATCGATGAAGCCTTTCTTAGATTAAAAAATGATATATTATCTAAAGCCATTTTGCTAGGCCTGATCTGAAATTTAAATATTTCTATAACAATATAACTCTTAATTTCAGAATCAAACACATGTTTCCATTAGCACTTTCAGTGAGTGTGTCATCATTTTCTGATGACCAAATCCATGGAGAACCTGCTTTGTTCTGTGCTATCCATCGCAGGGTCGTGCTTTGTGCTGTGATATTGAAGGTTTCCAGCAGAACAAGAAGTTGTGCCAGTTGCACACACAGAGACACCTTTCCCTCCCTGACTGACCCTGTGAAAGTCTGTGTGCTCTGGTTGCATCCCTGCTGTCAGACACATTTTCCATTAGTTGTTGAGTTTGTATCTAGGAGGTGTTGAACGGAGCTTTGGCCACTGAGTGCTCTGACGCTGGGAGGGAGACCTTGGGTGGGATTTGATGTGTGGTGGGACATGTGGCAGAGCAGATGGCTGAGGTCTTCCTGCACATTGTGTGCCCAGCATATCTGCTGCCGTGCTTTCCTCCAGCTCACCTGGGGCTGATGGCTTCATTTGTGGGCAGGTTGTATCACCACAGTCCTCACAGGAAAGTTGACTGAAGTCAGTCATCACCTGCGAGGCTGTAGTCCTTTATCTCTAAGTAGTCCTAGGCTCTGGAAGTATCTAATCCAGAACAGAATCACAGAATGATATGGGGTTGGAAGGGACCTCTGGAGATCATCTAGTCCAACCCCCTGCCAAAGCAGGTCCTCCTAGAGCAGGTTGCACAGGAAGGTGTCCAGGCAAGTTTTGAATCTCTTCAGAAATGGAGAATCCAACACCTCTCTGGGCAGCCTGTTCCAGAGCTCTGCCACCCTCTAAATAAAGAAGTTCCTCCTTATGTTTAGATGAAACTTCTCATGTTCAGGTTTGTCCCTGTTATCTCTTGCCCTGTCACTGGGCACCACTGAAAAAAGACTGGCCCCATCCTCCTGACAACCACCTTTTAAGTATTTATAGGCAGATCCCTCCTCAGTCTTCTCCAGACTAAAAAGACCCAAGTCCCTCAGCTGTTCCTCACAAGAGAGATGCTCCAGGCCTCTAATCCTCTTTGTAGCCCTCTGCTGTACCATCTCCAGGACTTCCCTCTCCGTCTTGAACCGGGGAGCCCAAAACTGGACACAGTACTCCAGGTGGGGCCTCACCAGTGCAGAGCAGAAGGGCAGGATAACCTCCCTTCACCTGCTGGTCACACTCTTCTTGATGTTTCTAATGTTCCCCTTCTAATGTTCTCTTCTAATGTTTCCCTGCTTTCCACCCGTGAGACCTTTATTTTTTTGGCTAATGGGATGTTTTAGAGTAGTGCTGCCCTTATACATGGTGAGAATGCCTAAACCTGCCTTAAGTGAAGCACAACGTGTTGCTTTTCACTGCAGTCAACATTCTGCATTTTAATGTTTAAAATTAGAAAGCTCTAAGATCTTAGTGAGATAGGAAGTAATTTTTTTCCAACCACAGGAAAAAGTAGGAATTTTGAAAAAAATGTTACTGGATGGTCAAAAAGTTGAAGCCTGGAATGTTTTCATTAACTGAAAAGGAAAAGAAAGATTAAATTTGAGAAAGAAAGTTGTCAACTGAGTGAAAGATTTCCTTTCAAGTTATTTTAACAAAAAAATTGTATACATGTCTAAATGGTAAGTAAATTGAAATCAGTAGTAACATTTTTTTAAAACTCAGTATTAAGTGATGATTATAATAGATTTAATTCAATATCAGGAAGAAATTCTTTGCTGTGAGGGTGGTGAGGCACTGGAACAGGTTGCCCAGGGAAGCTGTGGATGCCCCATCCCTGGAGGGGTTCAAGGCCAGGCTGGATGGGGCTTGGAGCAACCTGGTGTGGTGGGAGGTGTCCCTGCCCATGGCAGGGGGGTTGGAACTTGATGATCTTTGAGGTCCCTTCCAACTCCAACCATTTGATGATTCTAAGTATAGGGAGGAGAAGAACTCTGCTAAATCAGAGTGAAAACTTTCAATTATAAGGTCTGTTTCTGAGGCTGTGGCTCCTGCTGACTTCCTAAGAAGAAGGCCCTCTTTTTTATAACGAGGTTTTTCCCTCCCTCCTTCCCTTTAAGCCGCTGGCAGTTGGAGTTGGATTTCTTTCTGTCAGAAAGTCAGCTCTTGGCAGCAGATGTGGTTGGGACACTTAGGTGATTAATGACCCTGGTTAAGGGCCTGTTACCGTGGGAGAGTTCAATTCATCTCACTCCACTGGAGCATCATACGCCACCTATTGTCATCGGTGTGAAGACACGGTCTTTTGCAATTAGGGTAGGTAAATTCTGCCTTTGAGAGCACAGGAGATGAGTCCCCCTCTAGCTTTCTCCAAAGGACAGGGATGTGAAATAACCCCAGCTGTGTTGTCTAAGAAATGACACCCCACCCCCCTTCCCCAGAATTTGTTCTGCTTGTGGACGTGGCTTTTGGGGGGAAGCAAGGATCGCCTACTTCGTGGTTGGGATTTGGAGGTACAAGCTGAGGGTTTAGGCTGTCACTGTGGGAAGAGCTGGAGGAGAAAAATGCGAAAAGCTGTAACCCAGCCTTTATATCTCTGTTTCCAATCTGTCCCTTGATGTCTTTATTAGATTACGGCTTCCATGTGTGCTGTCTGCCTACAGTACATGGAAATAAATAAACAGAACAACAGCGTTTCAGCTACAGTTTTTGTAGGAGGAAAATGGACTTCCCTGGCTACTAAAAGTCATTCCTGGAGCAGTTTATTTAATATCCCCATGGGATATTAAATGCAAGGAAATGCAAACTGGAATGGGGAAGGAAGAAAAAGTTTAGTGTGAGTCCCCTATGTCTGCTGATGGAAGGGCAGGTCCATTCTGCAGGCGAGGTCTCGCTGCTACCACCTTCAGTGCCTGGCTTTGGGGGGCTTCAGCACCCTGTATTCAGCCAAAGAGTGTAAAAGAGAAGCAGGAGGAAGAGGAAATTTCTGCCATTTATGTCTCATGGATGGGTGTGGGTCATTTCTCTCTTCCTGACTGGTCCAGGAACCCACTTGGTGGGAATACAGGTGAGGAAGCCGGGGTGAGAGACAATTTCTGCATCTGCTCCTACTCTCATTTTCAGAGCAGGAAAAATTTCAGAAAATTACTTTCAGAGAGTTATTTCTTAATCACTGTTCACTCAGATCTGCTCCTGACAACACACACAGAATAAAGAGCCAACACACCAGGCACAGGAGGAAGGGTTGACCCCCATCTACTCATCCTCAGGTTCTAATACAATTTGCCAAAGTCATTGCAACCCCAGTGATTCCTCTTTCCTGCATTTTGAAAACCAGGGCTTCTTTTCTTACTTGATGATCCAAGACTTAGGAAAGGGAGAGTGAGGGACAGGTAAAAGCTATGCTGGGACCGGTTCTACATCCTTCCAGAGAGAATCTTCTTACAGTAACTAGGGAACTATTCCAAATTCATTTCCCAGGTTTAGGGGTTTGGTGAATATAAATTAACCCAGTGGCCCGACAGGCTGAACAGAGGCACTGCTGCTTTTCAGTGCCCAAACACCCTCAGCAGACAGCCACATTTCCATCTTCAGTCACATCTCCAACTCCCATTGTGTATCATGGTCATAATCTCACAGATAAAGTGATAAAATATTTACAACTTGAAGGCTGCTAAATTTACTCCCCAGTGCCCACATACATCTTTTGCACAGCAAGTCCTTTCTGGCTTAAATTCTGCATGCTAAACCTTAATTACTGCTGTCTGACAAAGTGAGAAATTGGACAGGAAATACAATTTTGAAGAGCATCAAAGTGACAGAGGGGACTAACAACCATTTTCAAAAGCAACTTTAGGCAATATCTCAAATAAAACAGTTCATACGTTGTTTTTCTTCAGCCAGAGCTCACGCTTCTAGTTGAACCCCAAGGTGCAGAAACATAAAAGTGACCAGGACTGGGACATGCACCCACTCGGAGTCCTGTGTCCAGCTCTGGAGTCCTCAACAGAGAAAGAACATGGACCTGTTGGAATGGGTCCAGCAGAGGGCCACGAAGATGATCAGAGGGATGGAGCACCTCTGCTATGAGGACAGGCTGAGAGAGCTGGGGCTGTTCAGCCTGGAGAAGAGAAGGCTCCGGGGAGACCTTCTAGCAGCCTTCCAGGATCTGAAGGGAGCTCCAGGAGAGCTGGAGAGGGACTCTTGGTCAGGAAATGAAGTGATAGCACAAGGGGGAATGGTTTTAAACTAGAAGAGGGGAGATTTAGATTGGATATTAGGAAGAAATTCTTTGCTGTGAGGGTGGTGAGGCACTGGAACAGGTTGCCCAGAGAAGCTGTGGCTGCCCCATCCCTGGAGGGGTTCAAGGCCAGGCTGGATGGAGCTTGGAGCAACCTGGTGTGGTGGGAGGTGTCCCTGCCCATGGCAGGGGGGTTGGGACTCGATGATATTCAAGGTCCCTTCCAACTTTAACCATTCTATGATTCTATGATTTACTTACAATAAATCTAATTAAAGCCAAAGTATAAAAGCACTCCTTCAGTAAGGTATTAGAGTGTTAATTCTGTTGCTTGTTCAACTGCATGAGAGAAATGCTAGATCGAGCTATGCCATAGTTTATACTTATGGCATATGGGTTGTTTGTTTTTTGCAGCTGAGCGGAGCGACAGCTCTGGGCTTGCGACTGTGCTGAGTGTTATAGATTGCATTTACGATTCCTCCATCATTCCCTATTTGCATGGACATTTTAGTGCCTCTGGACCTTTGCACAATTATCTCCCAGGATTATTAATCAAGTCCCAAAACATTAACACGTCCAATCAAGTTAATTGAAAGAGATAGGTTTTATTAAAAACGAATCCTAGCGAGGCCTGTAACCTATATAATAAGATTATTCTATAGAATCTCTACATCTGATGCAAAAGAAGAACCTCTTTTATGCGATACAAAGCAACGAGAACAAAAATTGCTGCTACAAACTGAGATCTTGCCGTGTTTGGCTAACCTGTGGCTGCACAGCAAATAGCAAGGAATGTCTTGAATAGTTTAATTTCCCTCTCGTTTAAAACATAAGCTCTGTGTTGAATACGAAGTTATGTAACACCATCCACAGGGCATGTTCTTAGCAGTTTTGGGGGGGTCTTTACTTTTCATTTATGCAGTTTGTACGTCTGCGATGTGACTGGGCGGTTGCGGTAGCTGCATGAACGGAACGGAACGTCTATCCCAGTGAGTCAGTGAAAGCCAGTAAATTTATTTACCATGGATTTGCTAGTTGAAGTGTAGGAAATGCAGCTCCGTCTGCTATCGGGTTTGGATGCAGAGGAGTAGTCTGGCGGTGAAGCCGGTCCTCTCATTGTCCCCACCGATCGTGTGCTGATTCAATTCACAGCTCTGTTTGCGGTGAACAAATGGCCTCAAGCGATGCGTCCCAACCTCTAATGGAGATAAAGGTCGGAAGAAGTGATAAGTTTTGAAACCACACATGTGGTGGGTATGGGTGGTTGAGGGGAGCAAATTAAATCTAGTCCCCAGTGAATGCCTGTACTACCTACAGCGCAATTGGAGGAGTCTCAGTACCAGATTGAATCTAGTGATTTACTTCTGCTGTGTGAAATTACTTGCTAATGTAGATATAGCAGTGAGGCTGCCATGAGAAAACTGTTTGCAGTTGGTGGCTCTGGATGTAGTAGCCAGACCATTGTCACTGGAAGTTTCCCAGCACATCTACTATTGTATAGTGGATGCAACTGGTGAATCATGCTCATTGCGTGCCGTGCCTGTGTAGCTCATTTCCTTTCTTCAAGTCTTAGCAAAAATACCATAGGATTAAAACTGGAGAATATCATGTGTTCAATATACGTGACTGTTAAAGTCAAGATCAGTGTGTTGGCAGGTGTAAAGCATGAGACTTGCTTCACCATCGCCTCAGCACCATTGGGGACCGCTTTCACATCCTCAGGTATTTTTCTTGCCTGTAGAATGACAATGGTGACTGGCCTCTGTCGAGGTTTGTTTCTACCAATATTTTAAAGAAAATGAGGTTGTAGATGTGTTGAGGACCTAAATTAGCGGAGACAAAGAAAATGCAGCAGCTGGGAATCTCAGCCTGACCTAATTGTGATGGGATATATTTGGTGAGGCTTCAGTGGCTGGAAAACCTGATTCTGAAGCTTCCCAACTCCAGCTCTTTGGACCCTTCACTGTTCTGATGTCAGATCAGATGACAACACTCACTGCCTTAGAAGAGAGGGAACTGTTAGCCTCTCATATAGGATACATATTCTTCAATTTACTAGGTCTTTCCAAAATGCATCACAAATGTATTTCAGTCTTTTAGGGTTTCACTAGCTCGTCCACACGTGTTTAAGTTGTAATGCCTTCCAGTAATGGTTGGAGGACCAACTGGTGGTCATAGCTCTTGTATCTCAGGTGCGTGACATTTCTGCATGTGGATAAATGTTCAGGGCTAGGATTTTAGTCTTGAGTGCTGTATGTGTGCATGCTCATATACATAATTAACCATGGTTTTTATTAATAATTCTAGGCAGTTACAATATCTTACAGGTGACTGACTTATAAAAGTTTGATAGAACCAGCTTGCTAATGCAATGCCAGTGATCAACACAGTTGGGTGGTGGAGAGTAGAGCAGAGAAAGTGTACATCACTGGTATAGGCTTGTCATTGCATACCACCAAGGAAATTGAGCAGACCCTACCCAAACCCTGGCATAATGCGAAAATACAGTAGGATACATAAGATATCAAGCACTAGTGCAGAAAACATCCCTACCTCTACCCTGCCTCTGCACCCTCTTGCTTTACTAATGCCAACAGGATTTTATAAGGTGGTTTTATTTTTTACCACTTGTGCTGTTTCCTGGTTGTCTTGTTACTTAATTCACTGATTTCACATCCTGTTTTTCACCTGTTAGTGCTCTGCTGCAGTGACTTTGCTGTCCGACACCGCAGAGAAATATTGCATCTAGAGTTATTTTTGTGTCTCATTTTGACCACTTATTTCTGACCATTCATTTACCTTTTAAAACTCACACTCACAAATCTAAGTTTTGGACCCAAAGGTGTTGGAACTATACCTTTTTTTTAAAAAAAAAAAGAAAAAAGGCAAGCCCCAAACCTTTATTAAAGTTGCCCTGGTGTTGCTGTGTCAGCATCAGTGTGATTAACCTGCCATACAAATGTGGGTGCTATAAAATGAACTTGCTCCAAGGCAGCTTTGATTTGCATGCTCAACACTTTCCAAGTGTTGCATTCATAAATCAGGAGGTATTTTTGTGTGTGTCTGTTCTGGGTAAGTGTTTTTCCTTCATTTTCCCCTCCGTCCTGCAGCCCAAGGTGTATATCATGACCACGTGAGACCTGCCCGGCATGTAGATGTAGAGGTACTGATTTTGTTTCTTAGGTACGAGGGAAGACCTATTGCTCGATCTTTCTGAAATAACTACATAAATCATTAACAGCTTGTGGAAAAAATAATATGATTTTTTTTTTAAAAAAAAGGAGAAAGTGACCTGGTAGTGCATTAGCAGGAAATGCGGTGTTACAGAAGGTCCATGTTTCTGCCCATGGCATCATGTGATGTGAACATCTGAGTTCATGTAAGCAGAACCACACATCTAAATTCCCTTCTCTTTTTGAAATTTTGCGTTTCTTCCAGAGAAGCTGAGCTGATGCCGTTTCAAACAAACACAGCCCAAAGCCTTTCACTTCCCCATCATGCTGTTTTCCGGGGAGCGCCTCGCTTGGGTGTTGCGTTTCTTAGCAAACAGCCCTCCTTGTTTGTGGCAGGGACTGTGGCTGGCTCTGCCCAAACATTATTGATGCCAAGTTCATTTAAATTGCATAAAGTTAATTGACTCATTGTTGTGGAATGGGATTTCACTCTTCCCTTATCGCAGCGCGATGTCCTCAGTTGATGATACTGATTAATAGATTTTTCAGTTCCTGCAGATAAACGTTCTGAGCAGAGTGGTAGCACCTTAGGAAGTGGAAGAGGTTATTTTTGGAGAGGTGAAAAGCTTATCTGAAGCGGTAGTATGTTTTCCTATATTTTATCCATAAGACCATAGAACCCATAAGAAAAGGCAGTAAATTGTGACGCAGCATCTCTGCTGGAGACTCAAATTTAGTGTATTTGCATAAGATCTGAAGACTTTTTCCTTCTTATTATCTTTCACCTAGAAAACTCGGTTTTGGACTGTTTTATCCCTACCTTCTTACCACTTTGCTGTTCAATGACAGCCCACAGTAATACCATCTGTAAAAGTTGGAAGGAGAGTATGGGAATACTATAAAATATTGCTGACTTGAATACTTGTTGACTTGCTTTCACCACCACCTGATGACATCTCATGGAAAGTCTCTCAGTGAGACAGTAATTTGGGGTCAGATTTCTCATTCAAGATTGTTAAACTATTCAGATCTATGATCCAGATCTATAATCTATATTTAGATTAGATATTAGGAAGAAATTCTTTCCCCGTGAGGGTGGTGAGGCACTGGAACAGGTTGCCCAGAGAAGCTGTGGATGCCCCATCCCTGGAAGTGTTGAAGGCCAGGCTGGATGGGGCTTTGAGCAACCTGGTGTGGTGGGAGGTGTCCCTGCCCATGGCAGGGGGGTTGGAACTGGATGATCTTTAAGGTCCCTTCCAACTCTAACCATTCTATGATTCTATTAAAATGATGGAGC
>VZRU01012187.1:290090-309899 GCA_013398155.1 Pedionomus torquatus
TTTTTATGGTTGTTCTAATATTACTCTCTTGTCTCCAGGCAAGAAAGCAATTCTCCCTTTGCCTCAGAAACATGTGGTATAACCTCATGTCTCGCTGGCAGGGGACTTAAAACAGCCACTATAATTTACATGATAATTGTGTCGTATTTTTTACTTCCCATACAAGTTCCTCCTCGTTTGAGATTATTCTGTCCTTTAGCAAATAGCGCACTTACCTTTGGCTCTGCGGGGAGCTCTTGGCAATCTTGAGTAAGGAATATAATGGAAAAATGGCTCACCTGATGATTTCAAGGGGATTATAGATTTAGGGAAAGTAATCTGGCGGATGGGAAAGGGAGGAGAATTCCACCAGGCGCTACTGGAGCAGAACAAATATTGAATTCTGTCCTCATCGGCTTGCCCAGCTTTCAGCACATCTGGGTTTTTTTTGCAGTGCTGCAGAGGGTGAGAGGGACGGTGGCTGGAGGGATGCTTGGGATGCAGCTGGTGCACATGCAGCGAAGATGCACGTGTGGACCCCAAGTATCTTCTCCGTGCTCAACAAGCTACCAGCGGTTCTGGCATCACAAGCCCATCTTGCTCAGTGGTTTAAGGGGGATTGGCAGGCTAAGGGGAGCTCTGCAGGCTTGTCCACACGTATTTTCAAAGTTCAGAGCTGAGCATGGGCTGCAGGAATGACGACCGTACCACATTTATACTGCGTAAACACAAACTTTGCAAAGAGCTGCAGCTCTTGCCCTGGTTGCGGAGGAGATCGATCGTTCTGGGCTTTGCACAGCTCCGCTCGGCGCCATCCGGCTTGTCCTGTTTGAAAAACAAATGATAGAAATTAGTAGATTAGCAGGAGACTGCAGGATGTAATTGTATGTTGACTGAAATGTTTCTGATGGATGGAGCTGGTGCGATGACATCTCTTATTTATGGAGAGGAGAGCACAGGTAGCTGATAGATTTGACAAGAGCACAGTGGCAAAACAAAATAACACTAAGGCAGAATGAGAATGTATTTCTTAATGGCCTCCCTCGCAGCTGTATACCCTGATTTAATCTCTCTAAAGCACTCCGTTGTTTATGAGGCCTGTGGGTACGATTTTATGCCTGACTGAAGAGGTTGCTAATAGCTGCCATATTTGTGTTTAAGGACCTGCGAAGGATTAAACTAAGTATTTTAAAGCAATGAGCCATAATAAAGTAATAATATATTGAAAATAATCAACAGCTTTTTATTCAATAATTGGCTGCAAAACTGGTGAACTTTAAATGACAAAATTACTAATTATAAATGCAGTTGCTAATCATGTATTCATTGGGGACTGCAAATTAAAACCGTGGCATAAAGTTTCTATGTGTGCCAGAGGCAACAACTCACAGAGCAGGACAGTAGGGTCCTTTAAAAGAACACAAACCTCACAAAAACCCCATAAGGGAAAACAAAATATTCCTGTAGGAGCAGGTTGTGATGTTTACCCAGGGTTGCTTGAGAGAGGTATCTGTACTTCTCAGCGCCAAGGTGTGATTTCCCATATTGGGGTATTTTGTGTCTCAGTCAGAATCAAAGAATCTCCCAGCCACAGTAAGTTCTGGGGTGCTGGAGATCTCTTTTTCCCATTTTTGAAGATTGATGTTCTTCCATCCCTGTAAACTTACTCTGTTGCCTTCTCTGGGAACTACAGTTCTCCCCATTCCTGTTCTTCAAAACATAGCGTTACGACCAAGGTTTCCTCTCTTCTTGAATGGCTTTTTTAACAGAGCAGGTCTGGTAGGGATGATCTGGATAGATGATAAGAGGAGGAGATTCCTGAAAGCCTTAGTGATGAGGTCTTTTCTTACCAAGATCTGTCTGACTGGATCTTCCCAGGGCCTGGACCACATAGAGTCACTGCCACCTTCCTGCCTCAGTACGGGGCGAGACCACAGACTAGCAGGTGCTGTAGGAAATCAAAGTATAGACAGCCGAATTCGGGGTAGTGTACTTCTGTCTCAATCAAGCGAAGTTCTGTCTCCAAGCAGACAGAAGGACTCACAAAAACATAGGGGCAGAAGCTGTGAGAGAAGCTGTCCCAGCAGGGACCCCGCTGAAGGACACAGAACGTTCCTAGAGCTGAGACAACCGACTCATTGATTATCTGCAATAATGGAAATGTAATAAGTATTCCACACAGCCTATTGATGAAATAAACTTTGTCTGAACCTACCCTTCAGTATTGAAATGTAATTTGAGTTTCACAGGTCAGGAAGTGACTTTTAAGGTCTGTGAACCAAGCAGTCATGAAGATGCTGAGGATAATCCATCAGCAGCATCCGCATGTTCAAGGGCAAGAGCCTTTCTCAGGCCACTTCTAAGCCAAAAGCCATCATCTCTACGTCTGTGCCATCTGCCCATCCACAGCTTGATAACAGACAGTGGCCGATACTATTGATTGCCCTTCAGTGTTGTACATGAAATTAGTTTGCTGGCCCAGATTAAGCTGTTTGGGAAAATCCTGCCGTTCGCTAAATGGCCATTTCCATGGAGTCACAGCAATTGCTGGCGGTTGCGTGGCTTTGGTGCAGGAGGTCTCACTGTGGTTCGAGATGGTGTTAAAAGGAGACAGAGCGAACGCTGCTGCTGCTGTTTCTCGTTGAAGGCTGTGCTGGCTCGGTCGCACCTGAAATTCCTACTGGATTCTCTGTGGGACTTGCAGAGTTGAAGGTGATAAAGGGCTGTAACACCCTCTGTCTGACAGGATGAAAAATGTGGAGGCACACCTGGATCTGGGTCTCCACTGGTAATGTGCATCTCCTGCTTCCAGCAGTAGCTGTATACATGGCTGCACAGGCATATTTCCATTTCTTGATGAATACATAAAATATATATGTCTGTTAATTTGCTCTTAGGAGCCTTCAGGTTTCCGTTAATGACTTGTGTCCCTCAAGGATCTTGCAATACCAAGTTTATGTAGAGATGCCGGCATGATAGCCTAAGGGACAAACAGCACGTCACATGATTTGTGCCCTCCAGGAATTCATGTGGAAAGGTAGTAACAGTCCAAGTGTCCTGGCAGGTCACTGAGTCAGCAGTGGCTCCTCCTGTGCAGCCCCAAGAGCAGCCTCTCCCAGTTCATCAGTCAAGGAAGATGGATCAGGCTGCAACGAGAGCACCAACTACATTTTGGTGGTGTGAGCTATGGGTGTTGAGCTCCCTTGAAAAAATGGAATAGGTACTTAGATACTTGGATAGTGTCCTTAAATTACCTCAAATATCCATATTAGAAATCCTGCAGAAGGAAAAAAAGAAGCATTTTTCCAGGCCAGACACGGTTGGAAATGATAATTTTCGTTTTGCTTCCTATAGATTATATGTTGATTTTGTTTTCATATTTCCCTGGGATCACCAGGCTGGGTTACACTTGCCTTTGTAGCTAAAAAGGCAGTTACCGATGGAACAGCTTTTGTACAGGTTTGTTGGAAACCCCATCTCTTTTAAATGTCTCTGCTGAGGTTGGACAACCTTCTGGAAAACACGCCGCCAGAAGTCAGGCTTGATGCGGAAGCTACCGGACGAGCTTTTGGCATAACTGAAGGCAGGAGGTTATATGAGATGATGGTAGCAATCTGTCTTCCAACTGGAAGATGTTTCCAGTGTGGGCCCCGTGCATCTCTATTACATGAGCGACAGCAGGACTGTGCGATGCGGGGCTGCTGGGGCATCCTGGTCCTCCTCGGAGGAAGGAAGGGAGCCAGATGGAGCTGCTGAGGCTGGCAGCCAGCAGCCTGGATTCAGAGATACAGAAAGTTAATTTTTCAGTGTCCACAGGAGAAACACGATTTTTTTTTTTTATTTAGTGTTATGGCGCAGCCTTCAGAGAACCAAAACAGGAACGTGTGACTTGTTTTGCTACAGAGCTCATTAGCATAGCTTGAGTGCGCTGAATTACTTGTGAAGAATTTTTAGACCCCAAAAAAGCAAATAAATAAGAAGAAACAATAAATTTATGAACACCGTAACTCATTAAAAGATGATTTATGGACAGCAAAGGGGATGAAGTTGTTTAATAAATTATTATCACTGAAATTATGCAGCCCTGTTTAAATTATGGAAGATGCTACCAGGTTGTTGTCTGAAGTTGTCTTGCATACTTTATATCCAGTGGTCTTCTGAGCCATTCTAAGGTCTCCTACATCAAGCTAAACTTTGGTAACATTTTCAGTCTTTCCACAAAGAACATTCTTTTACTGCAGCTTGTGAGAAGGGCCCGTCACAAAGTGACACAGTGTCTGAAGCTATCAGCACAGGTTTTGGTGCCCCTGGCTCAGTTGGGCTCTCCAGACCACCTGGAGGAGCAGGTCTCTTGGTAGGGGAAGGTGCTCTGGGCAGAGACTGGGCTTTCCTGGGTGCTGATTTGGGGCAATTATCAGTCTTCCTTCTCATGGGTGTCAAATGTAGGTGTCACTCCTTCAGCTCACCTGGCACAGGAGCACCCTGCAGCCATCACATATGTGAAAATCATAGAATGGTTAGAGTTGGAAGGGACCTTAAGGATCATTGAGGTCCAACCCCCCTGCCATGGGCAGGGACACCTCCCACCACACCAGGTTGCTCCAAGCCCCATCCAGCCTGGCCTTGAACCCCTCCAGGGATGGGGCAGCCACAGCTTCTCTGGGCACCCTCTTCCAGTGCCTCACCACCCTCACTAGAATTTCTTTCTGTTATCTATTCTAAATCTCCCCTCTGAAAATGCTGTAAGTGCAGCTGAGGAGATGTGTTTCTGAGCAGCCCTTGGTCATAATGTTCAGTTGGGCCAGGGCTGGTCCATGGGTGTGTATCCCCTTTGGGCTCTGCACAGGATCAAGACCAGGGACTTGTTCTTCAAAAAGCAAACATTACTTGGTCTCTGCAAGCAACCAAAAAGTGAGGTTTCTCTGGGATCCCAGGTTGCCAAAGATGTTCAGGAGGACTCAGGTGCCTCCTTAAAGGAGAAAAAAAAAGTCACACTGAGTAACAAAGATAGAACAAACCTATTTCCCTGATCACCAAAGGGATCAGGGCTCAGGAGATTTGTGGTTGAAGTGGTAACAGGTTTAGGTAAGGACACAGGTGAGACCAATCATGCATCGTTTGCAGGTGAAGCCACCGAGCCCTGTGCATGTAATAACCACCAGCTGTGCTGGCTTCTTGGGGGGGCTGAAGTTTAGTCTTGGTTTGTGGGGTTTACGGCTGGCGTAAGCCCTCAGCCACACCTGAGTAGCTCCTGGCCCTTCTGGGAGACTCAGCTGGGAGCAAGGGCCTCAGGTGAAGAGGAGGTGTCTCGGGTGAAGAGGAAGGTCTTTCCCAGCTCCCCCTTGTAAATGTGGAGTTTGAGGCAGAAGAAGAATTGACCTGTTGCTATGAAGTATTTGGAATGACAATAGGTGGTTTTTGAGTTTCTCTGTTGAAATCAGTCAACAGTTTGGATGCTGAGAGTGGGAGCAACTCTGCAATGTAAAAAGGTACTTTTTTTGTCGTTGTTATTAAAATCACGTGCTTTCTTGGAGTATAATTATATGGAAGTCCAGCTGTTGTGTGAAATCAGGGCAGGTGTATGATTCAGATGGTCCGGGGGAATTGTGGAAGTATTTGTGTGCGGACTTGCATGGCTCAGCTCTGTGACAGAAGTATTTATGTGAGTAGCATTTCTGGATTTTTAAGAGGTAAATCACTTCAAAATATATTGAAGAACTTTCTCTCCCGCCCCTGCAGTTAGGGCTGGGACCGATGGTGAGTTGGGGATAACTTTTTTTTGGTGCTGTAATGCTCAGAGTTATGGAGTTGCACTTACCCACGGCGGTGGGGAGAGCTGAGAGGTGAAGATCCACGTCCTGGAAGTAAGGGTTAAAGTTGCTGTAGGTTTTTTGTAGTCTGTGCAGCTCTGCTTTTTTCCAAGTCCCGGATAATTCTTTATTCTGTATATGTTATTGTGTGTTTTCTAAGCAGAATATGCCTTCATCGTGTCGTTGGCTTTGGGGGTTGGTGTGGAGACTTTCTCTTTGGGTAGAGGGGTTCTTCTCTGCTGTTTTTGCTTTGCCTGCCTTCCCTGTGGTTGGTTTGATGTCACTTAAGAGCATGGATACAGATGTCTCAGAACCATTCCTCTGCTCGTTTTGCTGATTTTGTCATGGTTGTTTTAGTGATACGCTAACAAATGTATAGATGAAGGTGGTGGGAGTGTCACAGAAGAGATGGGTTTAATAACCACTTGTAGAGTGCGCAAAAGCAAATCCGGTGACAGCCCTGGCAATTCCCACCTTCGTTATTGCTGACAGACGGCACAAGAATAAAAACAAGCCAGTTTACATGAACTGACACTAATATACAACCAATGGTGATGTCCCGAAGGAAATTTCACCAATTAGCGTGAAAGCTGCTGTAGTTATCAACTTAGACAAGATTTGGCCATGGAAAGTACGAGGTTTGAAGATGAACCTATGACTCCTTCTCCCAAATGCTTTCCTGTCGGAACACGTGTGGAGATTTGTAAGACAGCTCCGGTGAACTTCTTGGGAGGCTCTCGTAGCCTGCTGAAGCTATTTTCTACGTGGCTGTCTTGCCTCCGACGCCTGTAGTCTCTGGGAAGTAGGTAGCACAGCGTTACGGTGAAAACAAATACGTACATTTATCTATAAAGGTGTGAAATGCTGTGATTGCATGATAAAGTTCAACATTAGGAAAGCATTTAAAAATGAAGCTGGAAACACCGAGATGTGCATTACGGAGATGGAGGATAGCGGGGGAAGGATTTGGGTTCCTTCACTTTGCATAAACTGCTCAATACCCTGTGTTTAATCTGAAACTGGACAGGAAAAAATAAAAGGAGGGGGGAAACTGCCACACCATCTGTAAAAACTGCCAGGACAATTTATGCTGCATTAAAAGACCTTTCCCTGAAGCTGTGCTTTAATAAGATTCCTAGTCAGAAGTCAAACTCTGCCTAGTAATTCATTCTCAACTTTCATAATGCATTTGTTAGTGTGGAGACGGCAGAAGTGAAGTGACCACATATTCAAAATTAGCAAAACTTAATGTCATTGTGAGTTAAAAAAAAGGAAAATGAGAGTTGTACCGTGCAGTGGGTGATATCTCTTCCATTAGCAGGCAGCTAAATGAGCATTGTTTGAAATAACATTTTATTAGGCTTCCTTAAAGTGGATACTCAATGTGATAGATTAATGTTTTTATCTCGGATAAAAATTATTGAAATGAGAAATGTTCCATTATAAAGGAATTTCTTGAAAGACGGGGATACACTTTATCATGTTACAGCTCTTGCATCATATTAAATGCTACTTATGTATTTTATTGAAATCCAAGCGTCTTGCTTAGCGTTTCTTTTCCAACAGTACAAAAGCTTATGATTCACAACCTCTTACATAATAGATACATTAATAAGTTTCTGCATATTTTATTGCTTTGTATTATTCTAAAAGCCATTAATCTATTTTTGGTGATTATCAGTTATGGCAAAAACACTATAATTTTCCTCTAAATTTCATACCTTCCAACAAAGTCTAGGACTTTTGGAACTAATTTCCTCAGCTACCTGCAGGACTAATTAAACCTGATTGTGGTGTTCTTCCTTTTTCCTGTTGAAAAATTGTATCCAGCCAAAGACCCAGCGTGTTTTTGTCTGAATACAGGAGAATAAATTCTGCTTTGGGGTACTTGCATGTTCTTTCATTCGAGTAGATTAGAGTTGTGCGTATGAATCTTGGGCCCTAATTATGTTTCTAATAATAGAAATTTCTTGCTATAAATACATGACTCATTGAAATGATTCCTGTATGTTTAGGCTGCAGACGTGACTTCTGCATATTCATTAACCTCCCAATCCTCCACTTGAGATATGGAAATGAATGATGATTAGCAGAGGGTCTGCTTGGAGGACACGGGGAAAGAGGGGTGTTTGCTACCTCTGCTGGGGGTGGGGGGTTGAAGCCAAACTAACGAACTGCAGGAGGAAGCGGTAATGGCTTCAGGCTGGTCTTGTGTCTTCTCTGTCACGAACTGGTTTGTGATGGAGCAGACTCCCCTTCAACTTGGGTCTGGAGAGACTTTCAGACCAGGGGCCACCTCATGCGGTGCAGCTTTGGCTCTACATAGAGCTTTCTCTTTCCTCATATTTTCTTTAGTTTGAACTGATTGAGTTGCTGAAGGGGGAGGGGGGGAAAAAAGGTATATATTTCAACTAACTTTTCTGTTTGCTGTAAGTTATATAAGCGAGATGTTTAAGTTACCTGGCTTTTAATTAATTTCTGGACAAATGTCAAGTTTCACAGGCATCTGTGTAGTTTCATAGGCATGTAAGAGGTAGTTTTGTGCACATACTGCAGCCTGCTGTTAGTTCCAAGAACCAGTTGTGCAGAGGCTCACTCCCCGTACCGGTCAGAACCGTGGTGTGTGTAGGAATGGGAAAATATCTATTATATACAGTATATATTGCATACTGTATCTTTTTACAAGGCTACCTAATAATATCCTAATAATATATATATATACCTAATAATATGTCTGGAACACAAATCTTATAAGGAGTGGCTGAGGGAGCTGGGGTTATTCAGCCTGAGGAAGAGGAGGAGGAGGATTGATTGAGGGGAGACCTTATCGCTCTCTACAACTACCTGAAAGGAGGCTGGAGAGAGGCGGGGGTTGGTCTCTTCTCCCGAGTTACAGATGACAGGACAAGGGGTGATGGCTTCAAGTTGCGCCAGGGGAAGTTCAGGTTGGATATTAGGAAATATTTCTTTACTGAAAGGGTTCTCAGGTATTGGAATGGGCTGCCAGGGAGGTGGTTGAGGCACCATCCCTGGAGGTATTCAAGAGAGGAGTTGACTTGGTGCTCAAGGATATGGCTTAGTGTTGGGTGGTGTGGTGTGTTGTTTATGGTTGTTGGGTTTTTTGTGGTGTGGGTTTTTTTTGTTTGTTTGTTTGTTTTTTCTTTCCCCGTTGGTTGGACTAGATGATCTTTAATGTTCCTTCCGACCCTAGGTGATTCTGTGATTCTGTAATATTCTCTGTATATATTTTCTTTTCCTCCTTAATGGCTTTAGATACTATCAAAACAGGACATTAATGATTGAATGATCGTTAAGCTGGATGAGGGTTTGAGCAACCTGGCCTAGTGGTAGGTGTCCTTGCCCATGGCAGGGGGCTTGGAACTTGATGACCTTTAAGGTCCCTTCCAACTCTAACCATTACATGAGTCCAAATAAAAAGACCCTTCATTCTTACACATAAGACTGGGTGGCAAAGACAGTTTCTACTGTGCAAAAGTGAATGTGTGGACTGCAGACCACTTAAGTGCCATTTTAACTTAAGTGATGCACAGATCTCACAGTGTCCCTGTTCTATGGGGCCCTTATCACCTGGGTGAAACAACCACACTTTCACCGTGAGCACAGACCTTAATGGTGTGGGTTTAACTAACAAATCACGTGACTACGATATCACAGAATGAACTCCCGTTTTACCCTGGCAATTATTGATTTATACTCCCACAGTGACAGAAAGCATTTTTATTTTTACGTCCAGCAACAAGTTGTTGCCATGGCAACATCAGCATTGGGTACCATTCGTATCCTACCCTCATCCCGAAGTGAAACCCAGTAGATTCTGAAACTCTTCAAAAATTATTATGGTAATACATTTTTTTAAGATAAGTTTTGCTTCTTGTCCCCTTTCCTGGAGGGAGCAATTCATATTCCACAAAGGTAGTGCATGAATCTACTGTACCTTTTGCCAGCCTCTGTCTGTATTGGGCAAAGTCCAGTGTTCCTTACAAAAAGAGCTCAAAAACCTTCGTTCTTGTTCTCTTTGACTCTTTGCCTACTTTATGCCTCCTACTTTCTTTCAGGAGGGGAAACCTACTCCACCAAAACCAAACCCACCCTCAACACTTCTTTCAATTGCACACCTGCTAAATCACTTTTAAAATCTGCAGCCTCTCTCTGCTAGACATGAAGACAGTAGTGGGGTTTGCAAAGTCAACCTCTTGCCTTTGAAGGGTGCCTGGACAAGGCAAGTGTGACATCTTCTGTTTGCTGAGTGCAACTTTGATACTTGCCAGCCTTGCTAGATAGTTGCCCTTGTTTCATGGGAAATCTCCCCCAAGCAAGACCTCAAGTGAGTTGGCTTAGTCATAGAACCATCCAGGCCAGAAGGGACCTCCAAAGGTCATCTAGTCCAACCTCCCCACAGTCGCAGGGACACCCCCAACTAGACCAGGTTGTCCAGGGCCTCATTGAGCCTCACCTTGAATATCTCCAGGGAAGGGGCCTCAACCACCTCCCTGGGTAACTTGGTCCAGTGTTCCACCACCCTCAGAGCAAAGAGTTTGTTTCTAATATCCATCCTAAATCTACTCTTCTCTAACTTAAAGCCATTGCCCCTCATCCTATCACTGCAGGCCTTTGTAAACAGACTCTCCCCAGCCTTTCTGTAGCCCCCTTCATGTACTGGAAGGCTGTTATAAGCTCTCCTTGGAGCCTCCTCTTCTCTAGGCTGAAGAACCCCAGCTCCCTCAGCCTGTCCTCGTAATAGAGGTGCTCCAGCCCCCCGATCGTTTTCGTGGCCTTCCTCTGGACCTGCTCCATTAGGTCCACATCCTTTCTATTTTGAGGGCTCCAGAGCTGGACACAGGACTCCAGGTGGGGTCTTACCGGAGCAAAGTGGTAGAATCAGCTCTCTGGATCTGCTTGCAACACTTCTTTTTGATGCAGCCCAGGATGTGATTGGCCTTCTGGGCTGCAAGTGCACACTTGCACTAAGTCCTAAGGCTTAGTCCTAAGGCTCCAGTAATTTTCTTCACCTTTTGTAGCTGCTCCTGTCTTTCTTGCTGAATTTCCAGGTCCTACTCTGTCTGACAGCAGCCATGTCTGAGAGTGGGTTGCGTTTCAGCAGAGTGCTCCAGCTTTGAGGTCTGCTCAGCTGAGTGCTGACCTGCTGCCAGCTCTGTTGCTAGAAGAATGTATGTTTGGAATGAAAAAAATATGCTTATAAACTCTTCTGACTGTGCTAAAATGTTTGTTTTCTCAGGCAAAGGGAGGGATAGCTTAATGGCATACCTGAAGAGCCAGGTCCTGTGGTAGCCACTCTAAATCAGACATTTCAAACTCTTCTGACCAGCACTGGGGTGTGCGTTGTTCCCCTCCAGATCCCCACAACCAGGGCTTGCTAATAGAGTTGCTTTTTGCCTTAAAAAAAAAACCAAACCCATCACACTCCCAGCAACTATTATATGCTGCTGGTTACCCAGTCTCTGTCCTTGGAGATACTCAAAACCCAGCTGGACCTAGCCCTGAGCAGAGAGGATCTCCTGACATCTCTACCAGCCTCAGCAACGTGAGGAACTAGACCCAAACCATGCCTTAATGCAGGTGCCAGCACTCTAGCTCTGTTTGTGGGCTGGCTTAGGGTAAGTACTCACATCTCACACAGGTGGAGCAGCCTCTTGCCACTCCGGGGTGCTCCAGAAATGCTGTTCTGCTCCCTGGCAGCCTATCTGGGCTGGGACAAAATGCGCTGTGACTACTGTTTCATCAGTGCCTCAAAACCAGCGAGAAAATATGCTGCTGCATCTTCTTGTAGAATTTAGTGGAATTATTTACTGTTAGTGGATCAGCAGGTAGTGAGTGATCTTTTCTTCCTTTTTTTTTTCTTTTTTCTTTTTTTTATTTTTTCCCCATCTTGCAAGGTTTAAACATAATTAAAAGGAGATTGACTGAAAATCAGGTTGGGTTTATCTGTAGGTGACCCAGCAAACCACATCTTTTTAATTTCATGCATCAATGAGATGATACGTCATGCTTTGTACAGCGCGACAGCTTGCTACATTGCATAACTCAACATGCTGATGCAACCAGGCATGCAAAATTAACCTCATCGTCAGACCCAGGAATTTCAAGACAACAAGAGCCTTCTTCTGCAGCCTGCATTGTTCAACCAGCCTCCTTATCCCCCATCTTCCCTCTTATTCCTCTTCTGTACTAATGACAAGAACCGTTCTTTTGAAAGATGTGATTGGGTAACGGGTCTAAAATGTGAGTAGATCCAGACTGGACCGGGGTTGAGCTAACACGGTACCTGTTGGGGCTGCTCAAAAGGATGGGTGCCTCTTTGGCTTTTGGCTTAGCTTGGGAAGGGGAGTGGCTCTCTGTGCTTCTTGCAGGGGCAATGCTAAGAGGCGATAGTCCCAACATCTCCTTGCACCCCATTTACCAGCTTTTAGGACTGTTCTGGTGCTGTAGAGAGGCTCTAAGTCAAAAAAAAAAAAGTGATATGAACCTGCCTTTCTCTATTTTGGTACCACACAGCTGTGTGAGCACCAGCTGCCACCTGGCCTTCATGGCCAACTTCTTTTTGGAGTGATGTGGAGAAGGATGTTGTTGCAGTTCTTCTGCAACCCTGTAAGGTGCTTGGGTCATCTCATGTGCTTCCATCCCAGGGAAGGGAAGAGGAACACTGCTCAGCAGGTGCAGGGCTGCTTTGTGGGACCTTCTGCAGCCACCTCTGAAAGCCTCCAGCAGCTTATGCTTGGTTTCGCTGTGCCCCAAGTGAAGTATAATTATGACCTGCAGGGAGAATAAAAGACTGACATCAGGCATTAGTATCTGCAGAGTCAAAGGCCGTGGTGTGCCACATGTAAGCTTGAGCATCCAGTGCTTTGCTCGGGGCAAAATCTTACCTTAATATCTGACATCTGTCAGTGGCTCCTTGCATGCTTCTGGATGAAGTAAAACAGAAATTCTACAGGAGTTTCTTGCAATGGTTGTGGCAATGAGAAGCCCTGAAAAAACTGATCTCGATGACTGTGCTTGAAAGTATGGAAAGTGGGGAGGACTTTCTGTGCAACCTGTCTCCTTTTGCTCTTTACCATAGCACCTGAGCATGGCTCAGGCACCCCTCTGGCTGCAGTAATGGGTGGCATGTGCTTAACCTAAACAGGGAAAATCAAAATAATATGGTGTAGTGGCCTAAAAATATATCAGACTCAGTGTTGGGATTATTGCAGTGACCAGGATTGATTTTTTGGTAATGGTGACAGTGATATAGTTGTTTATTTGCCAATTAAAGTAACCAGGGAGCGGGCTTGCATGTCTCTGGGTGACCAGAGTGATGTCCAGATGCTGTTGTTCTGGCTGGAAGAAGTCCCTTTGGAGCAGAAGGCTGCTGTCTGTTCATGTAGTTCCTTCAGCTGTCCCTCTGACTTTTCATATATATTAAGAGCAGAAAATGAACCACCTGAAATCTATTTCTCACCTTAATCCCCCTATCGGCAAACGGGCTCCTCCAAAATAATGAGAATTAGTATATCTCAGAGAAGAGGGCTGTGACGGTTTGGAGTCCTTAGATATTGTTCTTGCTTGAGTTGCTTTGCCTTTTCTCAAAGTGTACGGTGCCCTCTGGCACAATATACATCCACACTGCATCGCTAAGTGCTGAAACTTCACATCTTAATTCTATGTGAGTGGTTTTCTCTCGAGGCTGCGATGCCTCTGTGGAGAGGGAGCCTGATAGCAGCACCGAGAAGGTTACGAATTATGCAGAAAAATGTTGATGGCATATTTTTTAAAAAAAAAAAATATCTTCGCTAATGTCTTTTTATTTTTGTTTTTGTCTTGTACAATCATATTTGAAGCACATCCCCTTTGAGGCTCAGTGGATGAGGTTCAGTAAAAAAAAAGCCTGTTTATTTGAAGCTGATGGAAATACTTGAATGGAGGATAACTGGGATATAGGGCTCTGGGATAAATTACTCCACTTGTATTTTCTTTTAATCTGGAATGCACATAAGCCACAGAGCAATATTATCATCACTTTGCACTTTCCTTAGGAAGTATCTTAATATTCTATAATCCTCTTTGCTACAGAATGGGGACTGAACTAAGATGGAATTATATTTTAATATTTTAATGTAATTCCTCGTGAAACAAAAGGGGACCGTGTTCAGAAGCTGGCTAGATATATGGCAAATGGGAACTAGACAAGCTGTGTAACATCATGACCAGTTTCTATGGCAACAAAAATGTCAGCTATCCTTTTGGCTGATTCTATTAATCTGTGGTAGAGGCACTGATACTGACACATGCGGAATTTATTTAAACAAGGAGGTGAAAAGATAACCTCAGCACAGCTTATAAACAAGGGGGAAGTTAAGCCACTAACATAATGCTATCTGACATGTATATAACGGTGTAACAGGCAAGTAAGACATTTCCAAGGCAGCCACTCTGAATTTTATCAGAAAAGTGATTAAACCATTGACTGGGAGGAGTTACCTGCTATTGTTTCATTTTTTTTGACAAAATTCCAAATTTGCCTCCAGGGTTGCCATACTCGAAAATGCTGCCCTGTGTTCGCCCATGTGCTGTAGAACTGGTGGCCAAGTAGCACTAAACCCACCGAGAAAGGCGAGATGTGGGCACGTGGGACACCCTAAACTAGTTGCCGGGTTTCTGGGGCCGTCCCCTTTCATGTTTGCTGGCTTTGGTCCTGCTTGTATTCACGAAGCTGGAGCAAAGTGGCTGCCTGACAGAGAGCTGTAGCACTTGATGATTTAAAATGCATGGACTGGCCACTGAAAAATGGGAAAAGCAGTTAAGGAAACAAACTACATCCTCTGTTCCCTGTATGTGGGTCAAATATTTTCCTAGGGATACTTGGAAATGATTGTGCCATGCTATTTCCCATTGGTACTTTATCCTTTATTCCCTTGTTATTGAAATAGCTAAATGTTTTCCTACTTTTCAATGTACCATGACAATACAAACTGTACGGTGATGTCGGAGCACAAAATAAATATGGATGCAGATACTTGTCATTATGATAAAACAACATCTTTTCATCTTTATCTTGGAATTACAGGCTCCTCGGGAAGATGACAGTGTCTTGTTATGGAAAATGAATTTTCGGTAGTAGAAAGATATCTTTTAACTTATTCTTGAATTCTTCCTGTTTGCCAGAGGCATGTAGAAAAATTAGCTTCTTCCCCAATTCTTTTGCTGGTTTTATTAAAATTCATAGTACAAAAAATGCCATATAAAAGTGCTTGGTGTGTGACCGAGAAAAGGAAGAGCTGGAAAATGCAGAGCTGAAGTTATTATAAGATTATTAGCTGGCTGCTGTCTGGATTTTTTTTCTAGTTATTAAAAAAAAAAAGTAGTAAGCCTTCAATATCTTTGCCCATTTTTTCTTTTTTTTAGGCTTGTAATGTACTGAAAAGATATAAATACATATTGTATTAAATTATCTCTGATTTTTTTTTTAAAAAAGCTAAATTCCAAATAAAAAGATTGTCAGAATTGCAACCACGATATAGCTCCTGGAAATGGGAACTTGTGAACCTCTTGAAATTCAGAAGGGCTTTCTTATAGGGACAGGAACTCCTAAGTTATTCCCTGCTTCTGTTAAACAAAATCATGTTCCTATAACATGTAGATCTGCCTCTTGCGTCCCTGCAACCGCTGGCTTTGTTTTGTTGCGGAATTGTACAAATGCATTGTGTTTTGAGCTTTTATGAAGTTAAAAGGAGAAGTGGCAATAGTCTATCTGGTTCACAGCTAAGCTGGTTTCTCCCAGTTTCTAGTGAAAGAACAACAGTTATGTTAAAGACAAGCGCCTTGTCAACCTATGTATGTAATATCATCAATTTATGAAGTTCTGTCTCTGGCTCCCTTGGGAGTTTGCCGGTGTTTTAGACAGCTTTTCTTTCCATCTTTGTAATGTACCAGTAGAGAAACATAGGTAATGTCACTTTATGTTGTACAAAGTGAAGCAGATGTGACAAGACTGAACTTGAGAGCTTGGAATAATGTTGCTCTGCCCCCGTCTAGGCGAAGTGAGGGTAGAGCCGCTTATGGAAAACCTCCACTCCCTCCTAAATCCCCATGCAGTCTGACCTGAGCAGGAGTTCTTTCCAAAGGTTGTAGAATTGTCTAGGCTGAAAAAGACCTTTAAGATTGAGTCCAGGCTTAAATTAAACTTTGCCAAAACCGTCACTAAACCCTGTCCTTCAGGACTGTGTGTCCCCCGACTTTTAAATTCCTCCGGGGATGGTGACTCTACCACTTCCCTGGGCAGCTCATTCCAATAATAAACCTTTTGGTAAAGAAATTTTTCATAATATTCATCCTAAATCTCCTGTGGCCCAACTTGAGGCCGTTTCCTCTTGTACTATCGCTTGTTACTTGGGAGAAGAGACCAACCCCTGCTTTGTTACAACCTCCTTTCAGGTAGCTGTCAAGAGCGATGATCTTGATTGTTTTGCTCTTCTTCCTTTTCTACAGGAAATTTTAACGAACTGTTGTTGGGAAGGTTCCTATAGTCCTGGTAGCAGCAAAAGAACGTGTCTTGGGTTTCTTCTTCTCTTGGAATGCTTTCAGATGTGCCTGTGTCTTCTGCTGGAGGTGCTTCCCTTTGTACATTCTGAGTGAAGAAGCACCTGAACTCAGAGATCCCAGAGTGTTCTACCCCCCAGGAAGCTCGTTAATTCAGATCACAGGGAAGAATGTTACGTTTATCCTGAAAATTAGAGAACAGCCAAACTTTAAGCCTCTTCAGTGAATAAAATATAGGAAGCCTGTTCTTTATCCTGGATTAATTGTTACAGCAAAACCAGACTTTCTTCTCCGAAGGAGGTGAAATCTCCTATAAGGGAAAAAATAGGAGAATGGAATTTCTTAGAGCTGTTTATATTTTTTAAGCAGGACTGACATATTGTATGCAACAAACATTAACAACTTTTAATTCAGATGGAAAGTCATGCCAGAGACATTTGTGAGAAGAATGCAGTCTTCTGAAGCCATTGACTTGGAAAACTTGTGCACACAGAAGGGGTGACCTTTTGAGGAGTCACAGACATTAACTTTTGATTAAATACTGTATTTAATTTCACTGAGCATCTAACCTGAGGGCAGGCTCTAGCTTAGTGTACTTTGAAGTCAAATGCCTGGCTGGTCCTATCATGATCAAAACACGTTTTTGAGTCCTAGGTATTAGCAAGGGAAATACCTCTGGTGCAAAAGCAGATATATCTTCATTTGTTTTAAGTCCTTCCTGGGTGATTTTTGAGGGCATTATTTGGGATACCTCCTGTAGTGCTTTAAGGACTTTTGTTTATTCTTCATCCTCTTCTGTTCAATGACCCTGGCTCTCATTTGGCAGAAGAGAGTGAATGTGTTTCAGTTGCCTGAGTTGCCGTCCCTGGATGCTGAGGTTGGACTGACCCTGTGTCAGTGGGCTTAGATTTCCTTGTGTGCCTTGCCTTTTGCCCTTCAAAGACACAAGCACTGATTTTTCTTATGCACGTTTGTATACATACACAGCCATTCATGTCTGCATATATATATGGTAAAAATGTTGTATAAAGTATGCATATTTCAGCTATAATATTATCTATATTATGTTTTAATGGTGTATTTCAAGCATCAAGCCTTGTGTTTAAAATCCAGGCATTCCTCATCAATAACGTGGCGTGCCAGATGCCTGTCTAGTGAGCCAGATGTTGCTAGAGGAGTCTTCAATAAAGTCTGCCAAAGGACTAGAAATCACGTTGCTGGCTCTTGGCAGATTTTGATGTGTGTTCAAAGTAGGGCCTCCAGTACGTGAGTGCCTCCTCGGAGCAAATGGGCTGGTGTTTTCAGGGTTATGTCGGAGCAGGATAGGTCAGAAGTGGAAGGTGGTCTGAGCTGGTGTGGAGTAGCAGGGATCTGGCCTGATATTCATTAGCAAGCTTCCTAGCTAATTAAGTGTCTCACTTGACACTTCTAAAAATGATGGATGGACACATGACTTAGTATGTACCTTCACCTCTAAAGGATAAAATCAGAACCACTTAATTATAAGCTGAAGGGCCTCCTTCTGCTAGTAACTAATGTTGGTTCTCCATCTGGTTATGAAACAGGTGGCCGGCTGGTAAAATAGTAAAAGCTCATAGAAAGATGAGACAGGGCGATCTTCATGTTCTCTCTTCCTCCTATCTCATGGCTTTTTTTTCCCTTCCCACAACCTACCCAGCCTTAAAAATCCACACAAAGGAGGTCTTTGCCATGTAAAGCCGGAGACCTGAACTCTGAGACTCTCCTTGGATTGCCATTGCCCTGAGCTGGCTGTGAGGGTGTTTGCAAGAGTTTGAGTTATGGTGGTTTAACAAGTTAACGCTTGTAGTTGGGGCTGCCTTCGTGTAGTCCCTTGGACCAGCTCTACTTTTTACAGGATGAAATGTATTTGCTGAAGAGCTTCATGAACAAGTGTAGCTTAACCAGGAGGGCACAGCTGGGAGGGCGCACGGTTGCTTCACTTGACTCTGCCAACAAGGAGTCGAATCGCAGTCGCTCGGTGGCTTGCAGCAGTCTGCCGCTTCCTTGGAGCGATAAAAGATGTTTTCTTCTTGTTGCCAGAAAGGTCTTGATGCATGGAACAGCAGCTTCACAACCTCAGAGGGTTATAAAGGAGGGATGTTTGTTCAGCGCTGGATGCACACAGGGTCGCTCCCAAAGGTGTGCGCGCCGAGCACAATCATTTTCTGGGGTTATATGTCCTAATTATTACATATTCATGAGATTACACAATACGCCTATAAATATTCAGTAGCTATCCCTGCTTTGTATTAGAACTAGTTCTCCGCCCCTTTGCGTCTGCGCTGTACTTCTTGGTAGTGGTCCTTAGGGGTCTCGGGGATGAAGTCGGTGGTCTTCTTCACCGTAAATTTTTCACCCCTGGTGTCTTGCGCAAACTCAGATCATTCCTGGAGCTCACCCAGGCCTCAGGTCTGGCTTTGGTGAGTTTCGTGGCCTTGGCTCTGCTCCTGTTCTGCTCGTAGGAGGGTTAGCTCTTTGAGATAAGTGAACATCTGAAAGGTTCAAAACTAGACAAAACTGTTCTAAGGTTTCATGTCTTATCTATTACAGGAAAAAAAACTAAAAAAACCTGCTAAGCCTTGTATCAGTCTGATCAGCCTTGGGGTATAATCCAGGGAAACACGTTACCTTCAGAGCTGCTATGAGTTCACTCCAAATAGTTGGATTTCCTTCTGTCAAAGAACCAGGAGCTGTTAGTAGCACTGTTTCTCCAAAACTTACTTAGGCATGAGTGGAATCACTTAACAATCTCAAAACTTACCTCAGTTGCTCTGTGTCGAAGAATTATAGAATCATTATGGTTGGAAAAGACCTTTAGGATCAAGTCCAACCAGTTATGTGGCAGTGCCAAGCTATTACTGGACCATGTCCCTCAGCTCCACATCTACATGTCTTTTAAATGTCTCCAGGGATGATGACTGAAGCAGACCCCTGGGCAGCCTGTTCAGAGCGCGATGACCCTTTCAGTGAAGAAAGTTTTTCCTAAAATCCAATCTAAACCTCTCCCAGTGCAAGTATTGAAGTCTTAGATGGCAGCTGGCAGATTCCTGGGATGGCTGAACCATGGGTGAAGGACCATCGGGTTTTCTCCTCTCATGGACAGTGTCACGGTGTGGTAGGAGATTGACCATGGTCAATGTCTGTGAGTTGAGGTCTTACCTTTGTGTGATAATTAAGAGGGGAAATATTGAAGCATACTGAAATGAGAGGATACTGGCTTTAATTAGGCTGGACGTGTGCTGAATTCACGTTCGAGATGTCTGTTCTGTATGAAATGAGGCGGGATTAGAGCCCCTGCTAGTGCAAACTGTCGAGGACGTGGCGAAGGCGGTGCAGACGTGCTGATTCACTCCTCTCCACGTGCGGGCATTAACGCCCATCCTTGTTACCAGACTAAAAACGTCTAAGACGACACAAGACTGTGATACTTATTTTTTTTTTT
>VZRU01012187.1:319181-405445 GCA_013398155.1 Pedionomus torquatus
CCCCCCCCTCATTTTTCTTCAGAAGTCGAGTGTGTTGAATAACTACAGGCTATTCTCAGCAGTGTAAAATTTCAATTCTTTAAAACACATTCTTACCTATCAAATTGGCAGGCTCGAGGAGCAGTTATTCTGCTGCAACTTCAAATCACCACTTCAAAAATTGATCTGGGCTTAGGTATGTCTTTGCGTGTCCATGCTTATTAGCTTCATGTTGTGATTAACTTAATGGGCTATGGAATTTTACATGTACTCTATGCAAATGCAACTGAAAAACCAATTATTGAAAAGTGAAAAATGAACTCTAGGAGACAGTCATTAGACTATTAGAATCCCCAGTTCCTTTGGAAAACTGTATTTGGGTAATATGTGGTTTTAATACTGAATTTCAACTCCAGAAAGAGCAATTGGCAATTACAATTTTTTTTCAGGCAGCATGAAAACATTTTGACAGCCCTGCCTGCATGGGCTGCTGAGACCCACTGGGCTTCACGAGTTGGAAAATTAGTCACGGCTTTGATAAAATGTTGTAGTCCACTTAGTACCCTATTTTCAAGATCCTTAGATGTACAGGCATCTGTGAATTTAGCTTGGGCGACTGGTGAATATAATCCAGGTTAGCTGGGCGGGATCCAGCAGCATTGATGCTCCCTTACTGGATTGTCTCCCAGTGAATGTGTTATGTGCGTAGATGGTGATGAAAAACCTCCTCTGAAGCCTGATTAGGTAATTTATGTGCCCAAGACCATGTGGACAGGCTGTGGCATCCCCTATTGAGACAGCAAATACATTAACACCGTTGTGTTACAGGGTTGCGGCCTGGATGGTGCTGCTGCTGTTTAACTGGAAAACGATGGTGATGACTTTTACTCCCCTCTTAAATAGGTCTATTTGTTAAATAAGTTCTTATTTAAGTGCCAAAGGTGCTGCTAGAGGTGGCTGTTGATAAGCCTTGAGCCATTTACAGGCCAGTGGCCCCTAGCTGTGGTTAAAAGCATGGTTAAAATGAAGCTGCTGGTAGGGCCATGGCCTGCACGTTGTCAACTGCAGTGAACGAGGATGCCCTCAGCTTGCAGCATCTTGCTTGCTTTGCAGAGGGAACAGAAGCACTAGCGTTTGGTGAGCTGTGCTGTCACAGACCGGAGCCCACAGGAGCGTTTGTAGGGGATGGAGCTCAACATAAAGCCAAGGAATTGATGGAAGTCCTTTGTGGAGGGAATTCTGTCAGTCCCTGAACGTGTGCCAACCAGCATGGTTTTACAGTTTTCTTCCTAGCTGGTGAGCTAGAACTAGTTTAGTTCACTGCAGGGAACTGAGGCTCTTCAGCCTTCCGAAAAGGAGGCTGAGGGGAGACCTTATCACTCTCCATGACTACTTGAAAGAAGGTTGTAGAGAAATGGGGGTTGGTCTCTTCTCCTAAGTAACAAGGGATAGGACAAAAGGAAATGGCCTCAAGTTGCACCAGGGGAGGTTTATGATGGTTATACAGGGAAAAAATATCTTCACTGAAAGGATCATCAAAGATTGGAACAGGCTGTCTAGGGAAGCAGTGGAGCTGCCATTCCTGGAGGTATTTAGGAGACGTGTAGATGTGGTGCTGAGGGACATGGTTTAGTGGTGGACTTGGCAGTTCTGGGTTTACGGTTGGGCTCTATGGTCTTAAAAGTCCCTTCCAACCAAAATAATTCTACTATTCTATGATTCTAACTAGAATTCAGCTTGCTGAGTTGTACGTTTGGATCCTTGATCCTCCTTTACCATCCACTTCCATCACAAGTTGGTCTTTCACCACCTGGGATTTCCACCCTCCCTCTGGAAGAGGTTTGGTTCACGCAGACACCTCCGTGGTGGAGGCGTATGATTCCAACACACCATGCTTGGCATCAGCAGGTCCTGCATAGGTCTGGGGTCACCATGATGAAGTGGTGGGAAGACTGGGGTCTGTCAATGTATGGGATGGGCCACAAGTGTCTCTTTAATGCACCCACGTATGTCACCATGTGCTGTGGGGAGTGCAGGATCCGACTCGGTTCTTTGTTGGGCTCCCTTCATCTGCTGTAGAATAGTCTGGTAACAGGGTGACAGGCTGGAAGACCTTGTGGAGGATGGGTCACCTCGGGCTCCGCAGGGAGTTGTGCAACCAGATTAGGGGCAGCGTCTGACCTTTCATTTTCGGTAGTGCCTAGACACAATTGGATGAAGAGGTGAGAGGGTATCCAAAGAATACCGGCTGTAATTTAATCAATTGGCGTTTAGATGTGCGGTGATGAGTGTCTGTAAATGCTTTGGATGGATGAATATACGGTACAAGCAGAGGGAAGAGAAAAAAGGGTGCGTGAATTCCGTAGACCAGAGTTTGGAAGAACGTGGTCAAGAGAAGATGAACAGGGGTGAGGTGTGATGAATACTACAGAGACGCTAAAAGCTACCGTACATAAAGCATCGTGTGTTGAATTGTTTTGAGTCTACTCAATCAGGTAGATTAGAGCCCTTTAAAATAACTTCTCTACAAATGAGGGGACAATAAAAATAATCCCAGTATAGATAAAGCATGTATCGAGAGGAAAGCATAGTGAGAAGGAAGACTATGAAGCAAAGAGAAGGAATAAATATGGTGGAGAAGGCAGATGTGGAGACTGAAGGGAAGGCACATAAAAGATAGATGTAAATAATAAGGCATTTGTCAAATCCTTGAATGTAAAATGTCAGGGCTTCAAGAACTTGTAAAGGTTATTTACTAACTAAGGCCAGACTGAAATACTGTTTAAATATGTTGATGCAACACCGGCATGTGCATGAGTGCTTTGCTGAACAGGACAGGTTTCATTACTTAGTGCCGAAATAAAAAATAGTAATTCTTTGTCTCTCTGTTGCCAGGGAAATGGGAGATAAATGCCATAAGAAATGGATGTAAATTTCTGAGCTTTTAAAAGAAAGCAGGAAGGAAGGTGATGGGGTGGGGTGGGGGGAGACGGAGGGGAAATCGCACCAGGAATTACGACGCTTAAGCATTGCAATCTGTATTGGAAAAGTTAAGAGATGGAATTAAAGTAAAAGATTTGGGACTGAGAAGGCTGTAGAATCGCATTGTTTTAGGCGCGGGAAGGTGTTGATAAATTTTCAAAGGCCTCTGAGGGGAATACATTCATAAACAGGATCTAGACCTGCTTTTAAATCTGACTCTGGAACGAGAGAGCCAAAGAAATTCTGTAAGAGGCATAATATGGAAAACTTTTAAATCGGGATAGTTGGTCTTCATTTGGAATTACATGATCGGACGCAGTACCTAGATAATTCTTTTGGGGATCCAATGTCAGGAGCTAAAAAAGTCAAAATATGGTAGGGGTTGGGTGAAGCAATCTTTGGACCTGGCAGCGTTGAAAGGCTCCCCTGTAGCTGAGGAGGGCGGGTGTCTTCAGGCTCTGCTTCAGAGAGTAGGATTTCACTTGGACCACTTGAAGAGATTTTGTGTTATTGGCACAGAAACAACAGAAGGAACTGTAAATGCTTCATATGTTAATAACCTGGAAAGGGGAATTTGCGGCAGGATAAGGGAAAAAATCCACTGTGATATGGCATGGGGAAACAAAGAGTTAGCGCAGAGGAGGCGAGCAACCCCTAATACTTGGGAATGCATCACAGATTAAGAGCATAGAGAGATAAGCAGGCTGCACAATTTATGGCAAAGCAAGATAAGCCTATGGACAGACAAAGCATGAAATATAAAAAGATGCAGGAAAACAACCTCCCCGGCTGTACGCTGGCAAGATGGAAAAGGAGCAGATGAGACAGGTACCTGGATGATGTTGCCTTCATCGCAAATGTTATCGCCAGCGCGTTACAGCAAACAGTGTATTAAAGCACACGTAGCAGAATGACATTTAAATCGGGGGAAATAATCTGACACCAAACAAAGGACCGGTGACTACCTCTGCAGTCACATGGAGGTAGCTTTAGTGGTGACTTTCTTGGCTATAGGCCCAGGCAACATACGGCAGAGGGCAGCCACTTTTTTTTTTTCTTCTGAACTCCTGGACCATTTATATGCACTGTCCTCACATTTACATACACTGTATTGTTAGGCATTGTATTGAGCACGTTCATTAAAATTAACCAATTTGTTTTAATGGCTTCTGGTTACATGCACACAATTGCCAGGGTCTTGCAAAGGGAGAGAGCGTCGAGAAGAAATGCTATAATTACGCTCAAGACTTCTAGAATGAGATTCCTGCACTTGCTAAATGTAAGTTCATCCCCCAGATAGTTTCTTTCAGCTATTTATCCTCTGAGAATCTATTAGCTGCTGCTATTTCTGTGCAGGTAGTAGGATGACTGTTTATAAAGAGCCGTGTAGATAAATCAATAACATTTGCAAATCCGATGAACTGGGACGTGCTGCAGGTTGCTGCGCCTGGGCTTATCTGTGGCATAAGTACAATTTGCTTGACTCACAATCTGTTCCCAGGTGGAAAAGTGTGACTTGTTTCCCCCCNTTCTGGTCTTCCTGATGAAGCAACTGCAAATTACAGCACAACTCCAAGATAGAGCCGGGTGAATTCCCTTCCTCGGTCCTTTCACCTCTGTCAACTTCTGATGGATGACAAGGAGGTAGAGTCCTAGGCGTGCCGTGAAGGTAGCAGGTAGATTGCCCTTTGCTAAACATCTGTGTGGTTTGTGGCTTACTTGCCACATGTGTCTCGGACTCTGTGAAGACCCAATTCCTTTCACTGATCATTGATGGAAGCAAGTGCAATCTTCTCTACATACTGCCGGTCTTTCTTATCAGCTTGAAAACATAGGTTGCTCTTGGGTGTGTTCTTCAAAGAGACTTTCCTTCTGCTTCCTTATGTGTGGCTGTACTTTTCTAGGTATCATGATATAGTTGTACAGTGAGCAAGGGTTTGAAGTAAAATCGGACTTGTTTAATATTAAGACTACATTACTGGACCCGTAAATCTTCTGTAGGCAGCAGTCCTCCATGTTTTTGTATGTCTGACACTAGGTTAGTGGGAAAAGGCTGCTTCATCCGCACGTATCAATTAAGCAGAGATGGTACATGCATCTGATGAGATCCATGTTGCTGCTTTCAAATCTAAGTCTGCTAATTGTGGGACACGTGGGTCATGGGCTGTATTGCACTGAGGATGAAGAACAACAGCAGCTCCTTCCTAAATGTAACACATCCCAAAATAAGCCCAGAAGAATTTGTTCTGTAGCTTACCCTTAGTCACATCATCTGAATTTCATGACAACTCCTCATCTTCACCGCACTGTGGATGTTCAGTGGGTTAGAGCAGTAGTCGCCGTGTGTGCTGCTTGTGTTTGCCTCGGCTGTAACAGCAAGGGAGAAAGGTCTTTATTCACCAGAAGATCAGTGATTAATTCCAAGCTGTAGAGTTTGGAGCAGATCCAGCCTAGAACTTCTCCAATATTTATGGTGCTTAGCTCCAGGATTTTCCAATGTAAGCATTTCTCTAGTCCAGGATGGGTTATGAGGTGTTGAAGCAAACTCTCAAAATACTAACTTTGCCCTAGGAGGAATAATCTGTGCAATAATGTAAAAAGGTTTTAATCTATGCACTTTGACTAGTGGTTCGATATTCTCTGAGGACGTCCCATTTAATTTGGAGTTAATTCCACCTTCATTGCTCAGTGGATGCACTTGAGGTGCTCTGTGGTGTTTAATTTGGGTTCTTTTGAATGCCAGATGCAGAGAATTAGAGTAATTATAGTGTGTAACTCAGCTTTTAAAGGCTGTTTCCTTTTTAGAGAGTATAAAGAGTATATAAATTGTTCTAAACGTTTTAGTGGGTATTGATGTCCTAGAAGATTATCCAGCTGGAAATAGAATGCAAGTTCTTTGTGTTTCTCTATCCAAAGATAACATCACCATTTCTGGCTGCTTTCTTAAGGAGAAAAAAAACCAACCTTGTCTTGGAGGGGAGGGAAAAATTACATGTATCTACACATGTATGGTGTTCTTCAGGGAAAAATGCCATCATCTCAGTGATGGAAATCATCCTGTAGCACCACTCCTTACTTTAGGGTCCAAGAGATCTAGTCATGGATTTGCAACCTACTGTGATTTGTTTGGACATAATGCCAGTACGTATTTTCAAGGAAATATTTTATGCCACCTCAGAAGAGCTGTTACTCGCGGGGAGGAGATTGCCATATGCATCTGCAAAAGAACCTTTTATGTCTCTTCTCTCTGAAAGCCAACCTTTGTGCCTACAAAACCTCATGAAATACTGGTTTTCCTTTGTGCTAGTGCCTATTGTGGAATCTTGCCCTGGCTGTTTCTGTGTGCTCGCTCTTAAGTCTCTCCTGAAGCCACACTGTCAGGAGCCAGGACTTTGCTCTGTGTTAGTGCAGCACCTGGCACAAACGGGCACGGCAACAAAGCTTTTGCTCTTGAATTAGCCCATGAAAAGCTAAGAGAGAGGAAAAAGCCAACGTATCTGGGTCTAGCAAGGTTGACTCAGCTCTTCGGTCATTCTGCAAGTTAGCTGAGATTCAGAGTCTATTGGAGCTATTGGCTGCAGTTTTCAGAAGTTGTTTAAGATGTGCTGAAGTTTAAAAAGCAAACCAGCAAATGGTAATAAAATACTTAAAGAACTGGGCTCTTTCCCTCCAGTGCAGCAGAACTCATGACCTACTCTAGCAACACGACAGTAGCCAAGTGCCTGTATGCATCGCGCTAAATTCTTCACAAATACAAAGAAAGATGATGTTTCTAATATGCAGGTCCAAGGTACAGTCAAAATATATTTAGATACATATCCAAGGAAGTTGATGATTATAGCGTTAAGAGATGCAAGACTCCATAGAAAATCCCCTATGTAACAGAGTGGGATAGATACCAACAAGTGATAATGAGGGAGGACTTGCACCGTCTCGATATGTACCAGTGAAATTGTATAATGGAATAAAAGCAGCGGGCAGAGACTTTGTTTTCTTTTTCCAGCAAACGAATGCAATCCTATGGTCATTTCTGGTACCCGAGTTTTCGGTGCTTGGTTTTGGGGTGCGCAGAATGCGTTTGGACCCGCTGGCTGTACAGCAGGGAGCAGTTGCCACAGGGATTGTTATGGCACTGAAGAACTGACCCTTAGGACCAGTCTTAAGTTTTCTGTCCATTTAATCAGCTCTCCTCTTGGGGAGCTAAATCAAAAGGAATACATGTACCGCTAAACTGAAATCAAATTTCCTGTATAGATGTGTCGGACACTCATGGATGACCCATTTCAGTGGGTCATAATTCACTTGGGCAAAATGCTTTCCTGGAACTGCCTCACATGATGGACAGGCTGTGGAGACGCACCATCTCTGGGAGCTTTCAAGGCACTGGCTGCAATGGGAATTGTCTGACAGCTTAATATTTCAGTTGCAACTGGCCATACTTTCAGTAATGAGGATGTGATTATATATATATATTTTTTTATTTTTTTTAGCCTGGTTAGAGCCACCAACATATGGTACAGTAGCAGAAAAATTTATTTTGGGTAGCAATCCTTAAATATTTTCTGGCAATCAAAGAAGTAGGCCTTTCCCAAAGGAAAGCACAGGACTTCCCATAAAAGCACCATACTGGCAAGTCACCGTTACCGTTCTTCCATCCAAAGACAAAGCGGTTCCTCCTCCCATCTTTCATTTGGCTGCGAGTCTGGACACTCTGATTGCTGTTGGCAGTGCTTGCTTAGCTTGTTGTCACCTGGAGGAGAGGATAGCACAGCAGGGTCTCTTTCCTTGCTATGGGAAGGACCGATGTGTTAAGAGAATTAAGTTTGTTTTGTTTTTTTTTTAGCTTATTTTTATTTTTTCCCCCTTGGAAATTAGGTTTGTTGTTAGTGCAAGAGATGGTGGCTGATTTTTTTATTTTTTTTTTCCAGGGTCAATAGTTTTATAAAGATCTATTGAATACAACGGTGAACCATTTCTCAAATGTGGGTGACTATAGTAAAACTACTGAACGTTGGAGATTGAGAGCATCGTGTCCGTGAGGTCTCGGTCATCCCAGTGCCTAGGGCCTCTGTGCAGTGCAATACACAGACCTTGTTTTCCTTTCCTACAGAAATGGGAAGCTCCAGTTGCGGCATCCCATAATGAGTCTGTAGTTTGTGTCTGGATGTCCTTAAGGCAGTTTACACATATGCTGCTTCCTCATTAGCATCTGAAACTCTGCCAAAGAAGAGTGAGCGCCTGCCTGGGATCCAGAGTTCTGCATGGTGGCTGGTTGCTCCTTCTCTCTCTCCTGCGTGGGGTGGTCTCTGCGGGAGCTCTGATGTGGACAATGCGGTTTGGTACACAATCTATCAGACAGGCTTGTGTCCTCCTGATGGCCGAAGGGGCTGTCTTGTTCAGAAGCAGAAGGGAATCTGCTCTCAGGTGAAAGAACAAAGTCCAGTGATCCCAAATAATATCTTTGCCAACATTTATGGATTTACGGGGCTGCGAATATATTGCCTCAGCCCTGCGAGAGCCTTTGTAGGGGAAAACAAATCTAGCATGAGTGGTCTTCCAACCAACCTTATTTTCCCTCTTTGCTGGAACAGAGCACGCTTCCCAGTGTTTTCAATGTAAAAAGCACACTTTGAAAGAGAGACCTCTGACCTCGCTTTATAATGCGGTGATTCCTGGAAGCTGTGTGTTGCTGAACGCTTTCGCTTTTAAAGGAGAAAAAGACCAAACAAGGATGCTCCCTGGTGTCAAAGCTAAAAAGAATTCCTCCTCTTTAATGTTTGCTCTTAAAAGTTAGAGAGGAATTTTGGGCCCCAAAACTAGGTGTTGAGGTGTTGGTATAGGGAGAGTTGATGCCTTATTGTCGTGGTTTGGGTTGGGTTGGGGGTTGAGTTGATACGAGCATTGTGTCCAGAAACACTTCCCGAGGCAGGTTCTCCGTTATCCCATCCTGCAGCATTCACAGCCCTGACCCCTCTCCTGAGCAACGTGTTTGCATTGATTTCTTGAAAGGTGGAGCCAGTTTTGCTCTCTTTTCCTGCTAAATCATGGCTGGAAGAGGTAGAGCTGGAGCAGGAGCAGACGCAGCAGGAGCTGCCATGCTCGAGGCAGGAATGATGACGTGAGTCCTCTTGGGAAGAGCAGGGAACTGAAGTTACATTTTTTTTTATTATTTTTTTTTTCAAGTGATGGGCACGTGGTGAAGGCTCCAGGCTTTCCTACAGAAGGAGTGCTGGTTATGCCCTGAACCTGCACTGCTAATAAGGAGAGGAAAAAAGCCCTGCGGAGCACAGACAGGTTAGTTGATAGCTTTTCCAGGAGTTAGATGGCTATGGAGACAAGTTAGGTATCAAAGTTGCTTTGATTTTTGTAACTCATATAAATGACAGAAGGATTTGTCTTTGCTAATAATTGACCTCAAGTTTGGAATTCATTCAGGCAAGGAGGTGATTTTTGTATTTTTTTAATTTTTTTTTTCTTCTCTCCTCTGAGGATGATAAAGTCGTAGTCAAATCATTTGGTTTTCAGGTTTTCGGCAGGCAAAATGAAGGAGGGGGAGGAGCAGGGTGAGAAAACCCCAATATCTTGTCTTTTTTTTTCTTTTCCATCTTTTAGCTGATGCTGTTTCTCTTAGAAGCTTTCTCATAAATGCACATAGTTTTGTTTTGAATCCATTCTGCGGAAAGACTAAATGATAAATTGGATGTAGCAATAAAAAAGTCATCTCTTCCTCTAAACTGATTCGTTTATCATGTGATGTGCTATTGTTACAGAGAATTACTCTAAGTGCCTATTGATTTCACACCGTTGTATGCAAGGGCATGTTCTGGAGGAGCCTGGGTTCCACTCGGCAGCAGAGACAGAGGGCACGTGGTACCCCTACTGATGGGATGTGGCACGTGAGGGGAGCCAGATCCCAGATCCAGCCAGCTGCTTGGTACTAGCTTGGATCTTGGTTCATTAATAGTTGGGTGGTCATTTCAGAGGCTGTTTTGGGTGGGTTCTTTATCCCCCAATGTGTTTTAGCAGTTTGCTACTGTCTTATTCATTAGCTGTTGGGGAGGAGAGGACCTTTACTGGGCCAGGTAAACTGCAACAGGCTCAGAAAACATGTTCTGCGGGTATTTGTAGTGGCATCTACCAGGATAGTGATGGATGGGGGACAGCGGGACTGGAGAAAATCTCCTTTAGCCTTTTTCTTGTGTCAAGTATCTTGTTTTTTTCTTTTTTGGGGGGAAAGGGACTTGAGATTAGGTGGATGAGGGGGAAAAAAAGCTTTTTCCAGAGCTTGCCAGTGCCTTGGGTGCAGGAGTGATTTTGACTGACTGCTGACAATAGTCTGTCAAGGCAAGAGGACGTGTCACACGGCAGCAAACTGGAAGTGGCATTTTCTGAAATAAACACGTCGAAAGACTATTGCATGTGCTTTGCTGGGAAAGTGCCTGGTAACTAATTTAACTCAACCAAGACGCTTGTTGTCTTCCTCCTTCCTCTCTGCTGTGTAAATTGGTAATGTTTTATCCTGCTTCTGTCTACGAGAAGATGCAGGCTGTCTGCAGGTGGGACAGAAGATGAGGCAGAGCTGGCTTTAAGCATAAGCAAGGCCAGCAATTGCCTTGGGCAAAGGATTGCCAGGAGCAGCAAAGTAACCATGATTGCTGGGTGATCACTGCATTCCTGGGCTCGGGAGCCAAAATTAATGGCAGAAAAAGCAGGAGGAAGAACAGAAATCCATTGTCCTCTTGTCAGGGCTGGTCTGTTCCTAAGGATGTCCACTCATCCATGGCCGATAAAGTTTGGTTCTGCCAATGGTCCCAAGAAAACAAAATTCTATCAAACTACAACCAAGACGTGTATTTTAAACAGGGAGAGTAATTGAAGTCGTTGCTACAACAGGCCATAGGGTGCAACACGCTCCATCAGTGCCTGTTTTCAAGTCCCGTGTCCTCGTTTGGTGAAGATCAGGCAAGATGTAGTAGTTCCTTCGGGTTTTATCACCTACAAAACTGCAAATGTACAGAGGAGAGATTTGTGTCTTCCCAACCCACAATTTCTCCTAGAGATAGTGGGGTTGGTTATATAAGAAAAAAAAATAATAAAAAACCCACCGCTCCTATTGTTTGCAGTCTCAGCTGGGACATGTAAGATGTCCCTTTGCCACAAGAGGTGCTAATGGGAAAGCTGCTGGTCCCTTGATCAATCTGTACCTGTCATAGGGAAAGAACAATGGCTCGCTGGCAGTTTTCACCTCAAACAGAAGCTGCTGCTACCCTTGTGCTGCAGGTAATGAAGTGCACAAATCAACAAGGCTGCATCTTACCTATGTGCTTCTGAATGTCTCACGATTTTCTTCACTGTCTTGATGAGAAAGTGAAGCTGCAGCTCACCACTGGGAAGCACCTCTTGCCTGCCCCTTGGCTCCTCGAGGCGTTTTGGTGGGCATCAGGTTAGTTCTGTGGGAAGCAATTGAGAGCAAGCCTGATTTAGAATCATAAAATGGTTAGAGCTGGAAGGGACCTTAAAGATCATGGAGTTCCCAACCCCCTGCCATGGGCAGGGACACCTCCCACCAGACAAGGCTGCTCAAAGCCACATCCAGCCTGGCCTTGAACACTTCCAGGGATGGGGCATCCACAGCTTCTCTGGGCAACCTGTTCCAGTGCCTCACCACCCTCACAGGAAAGAATTTCTTCCTCATATCTAATCTCAATCTCCCCTCTTCCAATTTAACTGTTACTCCTTGTCCTATCCCTGCACTCCCTGACAAAGAATCCCTCTCCAGGGATTGCACTAGCCCACCTCTCATGCCTGTCCAAGTCCCTCTGGATTTAGATTATTAACATCTCTCAAACATAATAAAAAAAAAAAAAAAGAAAAAGAGAGACTCTTCCATCATTCCATCATTCACAGCTCCTGAAATATCACTAATTAGTTTCTGAGGAATACAGACTGCGTGGGAAGTTAGACATTCACCAGGCTGTTGATCTGGGAGCCGTCTGAGGAACAGCTCTTCCACACCAGACATCTGCAGGATTAATGAAAAAAAAAAAAAAAAAAAAAAAAAAAAAAAAAAAAAGGAAGAAACCAACACAGTTCATTAACCACCACCAACATTACCCGTAAAGCAACTGGGGAGGCTAATCACCACCATTCAGTCTTACTCTATTTACTATCAATTAATATTTAGTCTCCCAAATTTGGAGCTCTTTTGTTCACATGGCTCATGTTGTGTAGAGTTGCCACAAATCTGGGAATTGCGACTGGGGGGGGTTTGCAGCAGCGTTGCCCCATGGGCTGTGATGCTCTCTGCAAAAGCCTTCAGGGTGCTGGGCTATTAAAGAGATAATAGTAGAGATTTGAAAGCTTGGGCTGATTAATTAAATGCAAACACAAGATTGTACTTGTAGTCACTTTCAAAGCACTTTAGAGTCCTTTTCTTAAATCGGTTCAACCTTGACCCAAGTAAGCGCTTGTATAAAAGATTAAAGGTGACCCGTAAAGAGAGAAAATGGATTTGCATTGGTTTTAAAAATCTGGGTTTGTATATTGGGGACAGAAGAACTTTTCCACTGCATGTGCATGTGCATTATTCCTTATAAATATGTGGAAAAACAGTATTTTGCATTTCCAGATTGTGGGAGGGGGTGGGGGTGGTTAGGGTGACACATCAGAAAAAAGAGCAGGAGAAACTTTAGAATCATCCAATGGTTGGAGTTGGAAGGGACCTTAAAGGTCATCAAGTTCCAACCCCCCTGCCATGGGCAGTGACACCTCCCACGACACCAGGTTGCTCAAAGCCCCATCCAGCCTGGCCTCAAACACCTCCAGGGATGGGGCATGCAGTACTTTCTGCCTGGTTTGCACAGCACAGTGGCAACAAGAAAGCATGGTACAAACCATGGTTCTGGTAAGCTGCTCTGAAGGAAACTAAACCATTAGAGACCTCTAGCAATGTACTTACTGACTTTCTGCATCTGGTACACGCATCAAAGCCCCACCAGCGTTGGGTTGCCCACATATTTCAGATGGGACATACTGCACATGTGGACCTGGTCATCATGTTAGTGGCACATCTGGTGTGTGGGACTGGGGTCTGATCTGCCACGTGGTGCAGATCGGCTTTATGCTGAACAGGCAAAGATGCTGGGCTGGGATGCAGCAGCTCAGCTGCACCTCTGCTGGGCAGGTGCTCTGCTACTGCTGGGGGCCTCTGGGCTGCGAGACCCTGAGAAAACCAGGATATCCCAGGACTTGCCATCTGTCTGGGAAATGTGTTTCTATCCCACTCGTAAGGGCGGAATTTAATTTTGAAAATCGCTTCATTAAAATTATTTGAATCTCTTTTGGGACCAGTCAGAGCAGACCGTGGCAGGAATTGTTAAAGCACTTGGGGATTCTTACGATACGGTTTCATTTGTTTTGTTTTTCTGTAATTCTGGTTGTACTTCTCATTTTGGAGAGCTGAGCTTGTATGTTTAGCATTCCCTGAACAGCGTGACAACTTGTGAAGTACGTGACAACATGGCTTGAGAAAAATGAAGCGGTGGACATCGCAAATTACCTCTTCAGCTATATTTCCAAAGGTTTTAGAACAACTTAGATCTGATCCTTTCTGACTTGAATTGAACCTTAAGAATTGCAGATTACTGTTGTTTTTTGATCCGAGCAGAAAAGTTTTTTATTTTCAGGCCACAGACGTGTTTTTCTAGCACCTATTTCCTTATCTGTAGCCGTTGTAACCCCTTAGACTGTTTAATTGGGTGTTGCCAGCAAATACACGGAATTACAGTTACCCATCTTTGTACTACATTACAAAGCTGAGTTCATCCGAGTGTGCAATTTTTTTTCTCTGTAAGTTTGTCCCTGCAGACTTCTCTTTAAAGTTAACGTTTGTCCTTGACAGAGCACGTCTAACAGAAGCTGTAGACAGGGCCAGATGTAGTGTTATGGAGCTTCTTTGTTCTTCCCTTCATGATAAAGCATAAAAATCCAACATAGTTTAACAAAACTCTAGTATCTGGTCCTAATTGCTGTAAGTAAAGCACGTGTGATCTAAATGTTAATCAGATTTTTGCATTTAATGAGGGAAAAAGCAGCTATTATATGAGAAATGTTCAGGAGCAGGAGCCGTTCATGTTCCAATCAGGTGATTGTGCATTTGAATAGTATTTCCATTTAAATAGCTTTATCGCCCCGCTGGTTCCTAAGCACTGAGTCAAAACAAAAACTAACAGCTAAATTGATATTATTACTAAGGAGGAATGAATAATAGGCAGTAAATCTATACCTGCTGGGAGTCGTCAATGCATTCAGGGACTATATAGGTGTAAGGGTTTGCACCAACTCTACGAAAATGTTATATTTACAGTGGAGCATCGCGGGGATGTAATTCTGTCCCACTGAGTTCATGTTATGTTTCCGTTAAATTCTTCCTCCGCTCATTTTGCTATTGATTCTCATAAAAAACGCTTGGTCATGCAGTGGGCTCCCTTCCCAATTCCCAGCATTTGGAGAAGCCAAGGCTTTCGAGCAATCACATTGAAATTCGTAGAGGTCCTGCAGGACGCATACTCATTTCCCCAAATCACGTTCCCAGATAGAGCGTTTCCCGGGACATCAGTGCGACGCTATTGCTTTGGTCACCCGTATCTCTTAATGCTCCTGAAAGGATTATTTTATAATCTTACCCTGTGAATGCAACAGCTGTAAGCCCAGATAAATTGCATTCCTCTAGGGAAAGTGAGTTGGGACTCGCTTTAACTGCATCCCGGTGGAATTACATCATCTATAATGTTAAATGGTATTTGGCTGACACTGATTGCAGTTGATTCAATGGAAGAGCCACCTTAGGATCTACTGGCCTCTCTCTGTTTATATGAACCGGGTGTAAAACAGGCTGGTATGTACTGATGCTGCCACCAAGCCAGTGCCTCTGATGTATCTGCAGTGGGACTGCCCTTCAAATAACAGCCTTTGGGAGAGTGTCACGAGAAACATATTCTATTTTAGATTTGGCTGTTCTTCTAGCACCGTGCAGCTGTCATGCTAGGTTGGATACAGATACAATTAGACCTTACGAACGTTCAGAAACTCTGGTTCTTTCAGGCTACGCTTCGCAGCTTCACAGATGGTAAAAACCAGATGAGGTTATATCGTGATCATGGAGTCCTGCCTCCTGCGTAGCCCAGGCCAAAGGATGTCACCCAGTAGCCCTTTCATCAGGCTTGATGCTTTGTGCTTGATCCCCCAGCACTTCTTTCAGAAATACACTCCGGCTTCTGTGAAGTGATGGTGAATCCAGCCTGCCCTGCTTATCAGAAATAAAAATAAGGGAGAAAACCTGCTTTTTCTCCCAAATTGGGAATCCTAATGTGACATCTGATCAGAAAATGCTGTGTTGGAAGGGACTCTGTGTTGCAGAGACCGGTCATTGCTTGCTTTTTAACTGTTGAGGTATGTTATGGGATATTTCATCACAACTGCTTAAGAACTCACATTTCAATACATGTATTTGTTATTTCATTTTCTTTTCCAGCTCCCTCAGGAACCATTAAGCAGAGTATTCCTATTTGTGCAATACTTCTCTGTACTTGATGTTTCTGTTCCAATCACCACCCAATTTTGTAGAACCGTGTACTTAAAAGTTCAGGCCTTTTCTAGCTATATACAAAGCAGATGAACACTTGTACCATATTTTAGGTAGTTAATTAATAATGGCTAAAGAATAGGCATTTCTTCTTCAGGCTGTTTCAGTCCTTCATCAGAAGGCTGACTTTTTTTTTTTCCCCCATCTTTTTTTTTTTTGTTTTCTAGTCAAAAATCACAAAAACTCTCAAGAAAAAGCAATTACTATTGATTTTTAACAATATAACAGTAATAACATCAAGCTTTGGAGATGGAGACCACGCTGATTTAGAAATTTCTTAGGAAAGGGCACAGTGATTTCTGCAGGAGAAAGGCTAAGCCCCGGTGCCGCAATGTGCCCTACACAGTACAGAGGTAGGATGCTGCCATCTGGAAGGCAGATTTCTGTGAAACACCTTCTTGTCCTGTGTGTTTGTATATAAACATATCTATGTGTAATGAGGGAAAGGTGGCATATGTAGGTCTAATAGAATAATAGAATCCCAGTTGATAAATATGAAGGTGATGCTCCAAGAGGGTAAGTGTCGTGTGTGTGGAGAAAGCTCCCCGAAGACATGAAGTCCTGATTCAGTGGTTTTAACCACAGTTTCTTTCTTACTGCTGTTCGTACAGTTTTAATACCTGTGTGACAATAACAGGCTGCATGTGAATGTTGGTTCCTCATGAAGAAGGTTGTATTTTTTGGAAAGTGGTCGAGAGACCTAATAGCAGCCTTTCAGTATCTAAAGGGGCTGGGGAGGGGCTGTTCACAGAGGCCTGCAGCGATAGGATGAGGGGCAATTGATTTAAGTTAGAAAAGAGTAGATTTAGGTTGGATATAAGGAAAAATTTCTTTACTCTAAGGGTGGTGGAGCAGTTGCCCAGGGAGGTGGTTGAGGCCTCTTCCCTGGAGATATTCAAGATGAAGCTCAGCGAGGCCCTGGGCAACCTGGTCTAGTTGGGGATGTCCCTGCAACTGCGGGGAGGTTGGACTAGATGACCTTTGGAGGTCCCTTCCAGCCTGGATGATTCTATGATTCTAGATACCGAAGATGAACAGAACACAGCCAGGAACTAATTAGAAAAGTATGCATCAGTCAAACGAGAAATAAGTATAGTGGTAGTTGAAATATATTTAGTGTTGGGCCATTTTTGCCACTGGGCATTAAAATTTCACGTTGGGCTTGGTAGAGAGAGAAATTCAACATTACAACTTAACACCTGGAAATCTGTTCTCACACATGGCCTCTTTGAAAACATTAAATGAAAAATATTTTCCTGGTGTGTACAAAAGCTACACTTTCAGCGATTAAGATTGGAAATGTTTGCTAGAAATTAAATCAATGGTGAAGTCTAGAAGAGATCTGATTGCAGGTTTGAAATCTGGGACAGATGCTTTGTTATTCTCCCATTGCTAACGATTGCATTAGTAAAGAAAGAAATCGATAGTCTGACCATACCGGGGAAGTGGAATAAAATAATTGAATGATTGGCAAAAAGAATTCATAGTATGAGATCTGCAAAGACCCTTTGCACAAGATGAGCATCTTATAGCAAAGAGCAAATACAGTGTTTGCCTGACAGCTCTGCCAAATTCCTCAGCTAGGGGCCTTCTGCAGATCCAGTTCAGCTTATCTACGGGAGCGCTAGAAGGTTCCCCTCCAGTGTCAGGCTTAGAAAAAAAAAATACCCACGGCTTGAGTCGGTACCGCTGAATTGCATTTAGCTTTATGTTGAAGTGACAATTTTTGCATGGTTTTAATGAGAGGCAGCCCTGGGCCAGAAACTTCAGCCTGGGATGCTTCTTGCTTTCTGCCCTAGTTTGTTTTCTGTCGGTCTGAGGCTGTGAAAACATCCCTGTCACATGAGAGCATCGTCCTGGAGCACATTAGGCAGCGGGACTAGCATCTATCATGTGGTGTTTATTCTGTCATCTCTCCCCAGGAAGAGAAGTGTGAGCAATGGAGTGTTTTATTTTAATAGCATTTTTTTTTGGTTGGTTTTCTTATTGTGGAAGTCTTTTCTGAGGCAAGAGGAGGAGTTTCTTTTTGGTTTGTAATGCATCAGTTGCCATGTACTGAAGTTAGAGCAGGGAGAATTGAGGTTTGTGTCCTGTGTTTGGGGTGGATGGGTGTGAATTTTCTCCTTAAGCTTTGCAGTTAATTCCACAGCCTTACGCTTGCCTTCAAGAACATCTGCCTTCTGCCTGGGCAAGCTGTAAATCATTACGCAGAAAGAGTTCCCAAAGGATGGCCCGTGGGCACATACAGTCTGCAAAGTCATCCTGTGCAGCTCACAGAAAGACTTTTTAAATAAGAGATTGAGCCACAGATAAATCTTGGGAGGCAGACACCAGCCTGGTGTTTTGCCTTCATCCCAGACTTCAGGGTAGTCTTTAAAATACCCTGGGCCAAGATCATGGACTGCTGTGAAGGGCAAAACTGACAAAATATGACAAAGCCATTCATATCTTGGTTCTGGTCATTGTTTCACATTAGTGTCCCCCCTCCAAAAAAACAAAAAAAAAACAGAGCTGGAGGAGAGCCTCTCCCACAAATGGGAACGTGATAGCCCATGGCTGCAAAAGACCAAGGGCTACATGTTGCATCAGGAGAAGCCATTGGACACACTGACCATGGCAGGTGGAAATATTTGAACCAAACCTACTTTTCCATGGTGGTGAGCTCTCCAGAGCTTGGTCTGGACCCAATCTCTGTACCTCTGTTTCTCCATCTATATAATTGATTATTATTTTATACCCAGGTTGAAGTATAGATCTTCTTGTGCAAAGGAGAAGGCTTCAAAATCACTTAAAGAGTTGTGGGGATAAAGTGAAGCAACTGGAGAGGTATCTGACACAAAAACAGGGTAGAGAAGGAGGAAAAGGAGGAACTGAACACCTTCTGTTCAGTCCTTTAGAAGGCTGCAAGTAGTGGAAAGCTGTAGGAATATGTGATTTCAAAGTTTACGCTTCTCATCTGGAAAATGAATGTATCTGGGTTTATAGTATTAAGCAGTAAAGTTCATTGCAGCTGGATATGAAATGGAGAGGAGGAATTCATGGGGAGAAGAAACCGAGCCACTAAAAGTGAATTATTTAGCCAGAAAATGGTTAGTTAGCATGATATTTGATAAGGAAATGACTACTTTCTTATTGCTAATAAAATCAACCTGTAAAGGTAAAATAAGAAGAACAAAGCTCAACATGCAAAAATAGGAGTAATAAGTAAAAAAAAAAAAAAAAGTTTTTCTTGCTGTTTGCAGAATGTCTTGAAGATGATGAACACAGTAATAATGCTGAGATTACTGTTGGGCACGAAGTGAACTCTTAGTCCCTCACAAAACCTCTAGTCAACCCAAACGACTGGGTCAGTAGAAATTAAATCAGCACTGAGCCCCAGATAATATCTGATTGTGGGTTTATGTCTGGATGGATGGTTTCTTTCTTGTTTCCTCATTATGACTGATTGCAGTCACTGCAGAAATCAATAGTCTGGGCATGGCTGGGAACTGAAACAGTATTAGAGAGAAAGGCAGCATCACACAAGAGATTTCTTGGAGGCTTTACAAATCCTGGTACCAATCCCCCCAGGTGCGCAGTACCTTCTGGCAGGTCCTGAATACAGAAGACTTAAAGCTCTCAGTCTTGCTTGGTCAATGAGTCAAGTGAAATATTTCTTTCTATATTCTTGAGTCAGGTGGTTTATGCTTCGTCATGGCACTGGAATTCCTCCCTGGTCATCGTGGGAAGTGTGTGCAGGGCCAGCTGTGTCAAGAGAAGCTCTCCTTGACCAGTCTGCACTCAGGACAGCAACCCAAAGCTTGCTGCAAAGTTTTTTGGTGCTGTAGTAAACAGGGAAAGAACCACTTATGATTTGTTCTGGGGGGGGTGGAAAGAAGCCGAAAGCTTTGAATTTGGTCTTCTGAGATCAATAATTGAAGTTAAATGATAACATTTTGCTCTGGTTTTCCAGTAAACTTTTAAAATACAGATTTAGATACAAATTTTACAAAAAGGTTATTTCATTCACCACATTCTTGGTTTTATTTTACTATTTCATTGGTCTTATCTCTACTTGGATTTTTATGGGGTATTTGCGAATAGCAGCAAAAATGTGCCGTTCCTGTAAAATTAATAAGTAACAATCCACTCTAGATCAGGTGGCTTATCATATATTAGTTGATTGCTAGCTTTAATGGATTTTTAAATGAGGCTTTCTGTTCAGAATTCCTGGATCTGCATACCCCTGAGTTTTACAGGCAGGGTTCACACAGGAGCTAGGCTGGAGAACTGGGTTTGATTTCTACTGAATCCTGCGTGATACTTGCCTTTTGCTTGAAAATTCCCATGTATAACGTTGGAATTCCCACTGATCCTAAAGCTTGTAGCAAATGGATTGAGTGAATAAGAACACGGGAAATTGATTTAAAAAAAAAAGAAAAACAAAACAAACCACTGTTGGCTTTCTGACGAGGTTAATTATAACAGAAAGGGGAAGATGCTTAAAACACTTTTACGGGGAGGAGAAACCTAAAAGCATGTGGACTGCGCTGATGAGAGCCAGCGCTCCCTGTGCCCACGGTGTGTGTTGTGCTTCACAGAATTGTAAAAATGGTTTGGGTTGGAAGGGACCTTAAAGATCATCTAGTTCCCTCCCCGCTGCCATGGGCAGGGCCATCTCCCACTAGAGCAGGTTGCTCCAAGCCCTGGCCTTGAACATCTCCAGGGATGGGGCTTCCACAGCTTCTCTGGGCAACGTGGGCCAGTGCCTGACCCGCAGCAAGGTCCTGGGGTCCTCTACTGTCCTCTCCAGCTGGTGGGGCTGGGATTGCGCTGAGACCTGCTCAGGTTTGTTTTCCAAGACCCTGAGGAGGTTCATGTCTGTGTTTCCAGCTTCCTTGCATTTCAATATTCAAGAACTTTTGGGGTATGCAGTGCGTGCCTTAGGCCGAGGATAAGCAGAAGCTTAATTTGTTCCAAATGATTTTCCACCCTTTTTCCTATTGTTTATTATTTATTCTGCTTTAATTTATTCACAAGATTAAGTGGGTAAACAACATCACAACTACTTATTGCTACACAGTCCAGTAAGCATAATGATGCCAGTTTTAAATGCCAAGCGGTGCTGATTAGAGCTGTTATGCTAATATTCATTTGTTTGTTTTACCTTTACTGCTTTGCTCACATACTTCACAAATTAGGGTATTATCCTTCTTTTTCCTCTTACTGTTTTTATCATCAAATGAAGGTAATTTACCATTTTTCCATTTGAATTGTAAAGCTAATTGAACTTAATGGCTTCAGAAAAATCAATAATATCCTACTGTTATTGATATAATGAAGCACATGTAAGAGATTATCCAATAAAGTCACAAACCACTTAAATGAAGAATTCAACTCCGCATTGAACTATTTAAATTCTCTACGTGGACAATTAAGGGGAGATCCTTGTATGTGGGGAACCAACAATAATTTTAGTACATTAAAGTTATGACAAAAAACTGTGCAAATCTCAGAGGGGAGTGCACTGTTCCACACAAAAGCCATCCCGTTGTACCTGGAAAAGGCATTTCGGGTTCACTCCTGCCTTGCTTTGGGTGTCATAACTCCCGTGGTTTGCAAGCTGTATCCTCTCATGTTCTTCCTGCAGGACAGTCATGATCCTCCTGGGTTTGTGCTTGTCCTGTGTAGCTGAAGTACGGGAGGCTTTGCCCAGGGGGCTTCTTATGTTTTCTGTGTGTTGTCTGTAAGCAATACTGCAGTGGTTTCTATGTAATGGTTTGAGTTGGTGTCGTGGTTTTGACCAATCAGAAGGACAGATGATGGCCCCTCCCTCCCTCTTCTAAGAAAAAGAGAGGAGAGGAAGAGATTAAAAAGATTTATGAGTTTAGAAAAAAACCTAAAGTACTTTAATGAAAATATAAATAAATAATGAAATAATAAATAATTAAAGGAAAATNTATACAAAACCGTATCAAACTCCCAGGATGACTGTCGTGTTGCCAGCAGGCATTGGGAAAAGTCTCAGCTCCTGTCCATCACTGAGTCCAGTCTGGATTCCAGATCTGGAGTCAGGAATGCTCGGGTCAGGGTCAAAGGCAGACAAGCAGACAGGGTTCTCCTCGGATGTTGGCCATCGAAGAAAGAGAGTTGACCCTTTGATCCCTCAGCTTTTATGCTGAGCATGATGCGGATGGGATGGAATACCCTGTTGCTCATGTTTGGGTCACCTGTCCTGTCCGCTCCTCCCTGCAGTGTGACCCCTCTCTGCTTTTCTGCTTCTGACTTCTGACGGGGCAAATAATGAAATTCTCTGCCCTCTGCCTATTCTAGCAATAAGGATAAGCAAGGGCCTCTCTGCACACCATTCCTTGGGGTAATCAGGTTTTATCACCGTGAGAGTGAACAGTCTCTGAACAATGTGCTTTAATTTCAGAGTTTACTTAGTTAGAAGAGGCCCAGCTAAAAAAGTAAAACAGAAATAATAAGGATCACAGCGGTCATAGCAAGCCGGCTTTAGCATCTCGTTTGTGGCAGCCAGGCTTTTGGGATTTGACGTACTCTATTTTTCATGGCTGGTTTTAGAAAGTAATAACAGTCCCGTATAGAAATGTGTTTGGGGTCAGAAATCATCGCATGGGAAGGATCCTCAGCTGCACTGCTCGAAAGGGAGAAGTTGGTTGGTTAGAAATGGAAAATGTTGAGGTTTCTTCCCCAGTTTAAAAGCACAGATCGGTTTGGAAGCTACCATTAGCTTGCAGCCCGGTTCTGGCAGAGGTTTAATGGCTCCTAGGAGAGTATATGAGAAACTCCAGACTAAACGCTTCTAAACCTGTAAATCTGGATCAAAACCATTAAATCCCTAAATGACATAGGAGACAATTATGGCCCTTAATTGAGGGATCAGTGTAGTAAGAAGGGAATGGCAAATATGAAATTAATGACATTTAAATTACTGTTTCATTAGAAAACAATTTTGCCACAGTATTTTACTGAATCTAGGATACCCAGTGATCAATAGCAATCCCCTTTATTTAAGGCACGTGTGACGTTTACTAGGCGATATTATTTTTTTTTTTGGAAAGGAGTTGCTATTTGTGAAACTGTTCTGTGTGAAATATTAGTGGAATTAAATGCATTTTTAATTGCGCTCTAAAGCTGTATTGGTTTGGCACTTGAAACTTTGGCACTAATTCGTATGATGAATGGGTGTTGAGGATACAAGATAGACAGATTCTGCTGGATTTGCAAAATGGGAAATGTACACCCGAGTCTGTTCAATAGCACATGTTAGGGGACCAAGAAGAGAGGGGACATAATGGGCTGCTTTGGCTCAACAAAACAAAACAAAACAAAACAAAAAAAGGGAAAAAATAGTAAGAGAATGCTAAAACCTGGAAATTTTAAAATTCTTCTCCCCTAAAATTTCCAAATTTTGTTGGATGCCTTGGCGATGCTTCCCGAGCACCACCAGGATGTCCACGTTACCTCCGCTTCATTCCATGTGCCAGGACTGGCCTCCCACCAGCATGATGAGAAAAGGTACGTCCCAATATATTTAGGACTGTACTGGAAAATAATCTCCGTGAAGTAATCCAATTAAACCCACCCCCCTAGAGGCAGTAAAGAGAGGATGGCTGAGTGGAAACACTTTCATTTAGGTGACACAGGCTTTTGTTGCAAATACCTGGAAGATTCCAAGGAGAATGAATGCCTTTATGGAAATTGCCAATCCACAAATCTGCATTTACAGAAGAAAATGTTTAAATGAACTCTTGGCTGTTGGCAATAATTGCCTGGATGCTGTGTGCAGCCAGCATTTGATGTCTGATATCTTTTACCTCTGCGGTGTAAAGAGAAGGATGGTGACTCCTGCCATGCACCGTGCCGGGACTTGCGTACGCTTTGTGGGAGTGTTTCTCAGGTCGCAGTTGAGGTACACCCCCGGTGTTCCCCATAACGTTTTCAAGATGCCAATTACAGGCATGACAAAAAAACTGACAAAGAACAGTGGGAACAAACCACTCCTTTTTAACACTATAAAAATCGTGGCTATTACCTTCCCAGCATCCTTTCAGCTAATGGCCTGAAACAGGACCAATATTTGATTTCTACTTGCTGTATTTACTTTATAAATAGATACTTCATGGGTTTCATTCTTTACTGAGATTGAATTAGTGGGTTAAATAGACAGAAATATTTCTTACTGTGGCGTACTGATCTCTTAGCATCTTGCACTGACCTGATAACGGGCTAGCAGGAGAATAAACTTAATTATTTTTTTAAGCTAGAGCCTGACAATAGCGGACACTGAATATTTCTGAAACTGAGATCTTCTTTTCTGTCATTAAAAAGCCGGGGAAATCTGAAAGGAGCGTGAATTCAAGGCATATATCACTGCGATTACTGAAGGGTTTTCAGAGAGTGGCTTATCGCCTCCGGGCTTATTTACCTGATAAACTGAAGCCTTGTGCTTCAAAAGCCCCAGCTCCTCAGCCCTGGCGCGGTAGCCACCTCTTAGAGAGGATGAATGAAGTAGGATGGCAAGCAGGACATCACCGAGGCCTTTTGTTGCAATTTGCATTTCAAAAAATACCCCCCCCCAAACATCTCATTATAAGCAAAAATGGCATAAAATGAGCTTGAGGAGATGTCTGAGGGGGCTTTGCCTCCCTTGTTTTGCTCTTGGAACTTGGCTCCTTTGTGAGTAGAGGTGATGAAGAAGCAGAAGGGTGAGGGCCCGTGGTTTTGGGGATGTTTGAGAAGCTCACATCCCTGTGAGCTGCGGAGCCCAAGCCTGGTCTCTGCCAGCCACCCGGGCACTAGATTAAGATCCAATTTCAGATGGCCTTTACCAACCTCGGCGTGAACAGCAGTAATCTGCAAAAAGCAATAAATACCTTTTGTATCGGCATTCGCCAACCAGCAGGGTACTGGAAAACCATTTTTGTCCCCGGGGAGGTTTTGTGAAGGGATCCCGTTTCCCCGTGCATCCTTCATTGCCGCTCCCCAGCCACAGAGCCAACTCTCCCTGCCCATCATCGCGCCCCCCCCTGCCTTCAACATGCATATTAATCTTGATTCTAAAACATCCTACAGACGCCGCATGCAAATGCAGCCAGTGATTCAAATTGGTTTTCTCTGTTTGTAAATGTAGTGTTCTGTGACTGCTCAGGGGCACTTTGAACATATGCTCCTCGATATCTGACGTCTCTCAAAATTTCAAGCGAGGGGAGGATATTTGCAGCGTAGGCACGTGTGGGCCTGGTGGGCCTCCCTGCCTCTCCTCCCACCCCGCGGCACCCACCCGGAGCCTGCCTTGGGCGAGAACAGGTTCAAATCCTTAAATGAAAGGTTTTTCTCTTTGGATGTGTGTTATATGGAAGGGGAGGGACAAGCAGCAGAATGCAAATTCTCTGTGAATTAAGCAGAAAAGCCCATTCCCCGAATTTCAGTTGCAGCAAAGTCTATTACTCAGGAGGTACGGGTGAAAATAGCATTACTTGTATCTTCCTGCCCTAAATTGTCTATGCAGAGACCTGCTCCCCACGGGCTGGTGATCTGGGAGGGGAGATGCTGGCTGCTGCTGTCAGCCCTGGGCTGCAGTACTGTGTCCAGTTCTGAGCCCCCAAGTTCAAGAAAGACAAGGAGCTACTGGAGAGAGTCCAGTGGAGGGTTAGATGATCAGGGGACTGGAGCATCTTATGAGGAAAGGCTGAGAGCCCTTGTCTGTTGAGCCTGGAGAAGATTGGAAGGGGATCTCATCAGTGCTTGAGATACTGATGCTCATCAGTATCTAAAAGGAGGATGTTGAGAGGATGGGGCCAGACTCTTTTAAGTGGTGCCCAGTGACAGGTCACAATGGGCACAAACTGGAACACAGGAAATTCTGTCTCAACATGAGGAAAAAATTATTTTCTTTGGGAGTGCCAGAGCACTGGAACAGGCTGCCCAGAGAGGTTGTGGAGTCTCCTTCTCTGGAGATATTCAAAACCTGCCTGGACATGATCCTGTGCAATCTAGGTGACCCTGCTCTGGCAGGGGGTTGGACTTGACAATCTCTGAAGATGCCCTCAAACTGCACCATTCTGTGAACCCAGCTGCATTTGCAAGCCAGCAGCACTTGATTTCTCTGGGTGAGGAAGCTGAGGTTACTGAGAGATTCTTCATCACTCCTTGGGTTCCCGGGTGCAGTCTGCTCCTCGAGTTCAGGGTTTGCACGTGGCAGCCCAGGAATCGCCATGGTGCACCCGGTGAGGAGCTGTGGTGGTTGTGGTGCTGCGGGCACGAAACTGCACTCCCCGGGAACATCCTTGTTCCTCGAATGCCTGGCTTCACCGCAAGACTTCAGGCACATGTTTTAACACTAATTCTTTCCACTGAAGGGGAATAAGTACTCTTAACAGTTAGTTCGCTACAATAATTAAAATTCATGTTATCTTTCTTCAAGCTCAGAAGACTCTCTGTTGTCAGCACCTCCAGAGGTCCTAGTTTAGCTTCTTCTGGTTCATTTAATGATATAACAGTGAGAAGCAGAGATATTCCTTTTAATGTTGATGCGCAAGGTTTAGAATTAAATGTCTCTGCTGGTTGCTGGGTACTTGCTGCTACTGCCAACCCCATGAACTCTTTAAACATATGCTAATGAGCCCGACTTGCTCCCATTTCTTCTGTATAATCCATGAAGAAAGAAAAGTCAATCTTAGTCTTACTGCCTAATGGCCTCTATATGTTGTAGTTAGCACAAAACCACTGTGAAGTGATGGAGATCAAGAGTTAAATGCAAGAATTAAGCCGCGTCCCTCTGACCACACTCCATTAGAAGAGAAACTGTCTCGAGGGAGACAAAACAAGATTTCTCTTTATATATATACATTATGAGAGTCACCCACTGATCCTCCGGGCATTTTGAAACATTGCTGGCACCCTAGTGATGCGGACAGAATATCATTTATCAATATCACTACAACTTCCTACCTGAGATGTTGCTGGAATACAGATGTGCTACAGCATAATGAAGTTTAAAGGATTCTGTATGTCATACATAGCATTGCTTTCTGTCATGCACCTGACCTCTCAGCCCTGATAGAAGTCTAAAAGGCTTCTTTAATTGGAATTGCATGTGTTTTAGCAGTCTATACTGCTTTTTATTTTTAACATTGCTTTTGAACACCTGCAGGCATTTTTTTTTTTGCCTCGGCCAGCAGCTGTTTGTGTGTGATTTGCTCAAAAAACAGAGGGTTATCCGGCAAAGCTCCTGTGGTGGATGAATGCAACAGAATTAGTGGTAAACCTCACGCCATGGCAGCAGACTGGTGATGTTCAGCCACGGGACAGGAGACTCTTCCACAGTTCTTTCAAGCAAAATCTTTTCATCTGTAGCAGCTGAGGAAAAAGCAATCACCGTAAAAGACTGCCACCGCTCCGGCACTGTGGTGCTATTCCTAGCGTTGTTATGATTGATTACGGCATCTTATATGGCCATTGGGTAAAGATAAGAGACTAGCAGACCTTGTCCCTCGCCTTGTGTTCCTGCAACTCCATTCAAAATGCTGCTGCTTTAATCAGCTTCTGATCTGGAGTGTTTGATGGGAGTATGAGCCGGTCTTCTCTGCTGCGTTGGACACGATCATCTGATCTCGACTTTTAAAGCTATTGACAGTTTATTTCTCTGCATTTATCTTACTGTGATCCTTCTGCTCCTCCTCTCGCTTCAGGAATTTGTCCCATCACAGCTCACCCCTCACCACCCCAGACCCAGCCACTGATGTTGTTCTGCAGACGTGTAGCTCTTGCCTCCCGGTACCTTTCCAAGCCTTCCCCTGGTGCCGGCTGTGAGCTGCTGGCTGGCCTTGGGGAGAAAGCTTGAATACCCTCAGGCTGTGCCAGCACTGTTCCCCTCCTCTGCCGACCACATCCACAGGAACTGTGCTTCTACACCCATCTCCTGACTCCCATCTCTGCTTGGGAATGCCAGAAGTATCTTTTACTGTGTTTCATATGTTATTGTGGGTAAACACGTTATCTTAACTGGGGTCTCTGGATGCTGCTCTAGCACAAACAGTAAGGTTGCCAGCAGCAGTGGTGACCACTGTATTAACTTCTCCAGGGTACTCAAGCCGTTGGCCTCAGCTTTTCTGCTCTGCCAATTTTAGTGTAGGCAGAGGGACAACAGATAAGAATCTGGAACAGAGGGAAATCTGCTATTTGCATGTAGAAATTGTGTGTTATGGAATGGGATTGTACATACTTTATGAGGTATGTGGATAATGTCTTCTTAGCATCCCTACATGACCTTTCGAGAAAGGGTCTACCATCACCTGTGCTCTTTTGTAGGGCTTGGTACCAGTAGCAAAAACTCCGCTGGCTACTTCGGAGTGAAAAACTTCAAACAATAAAAACACAGAGAGTGTAACACTACAGAAGATTTCTTTTTCAAATAAATCCATTAATATGAATTAGTTCTGTCACAGTGATTTGCACAGACGTGTTTCTTTCTGATGCTCTTTCAAATTCCCCAGAAGCATTCTTAGAGGGGCCTCCAATCTTCCCCAGAACACTTTTAGTACATTTTAGCCCTGCTAATAACTTATTTAGAAGAAATCTCTTAACCTGTAGTGAGAGCCCCACTTGATACTGTTTTCCTTTATACCCCTAAATATGAGAAAAGTTCTGCAGAAGTTGAGTGTGGGTGTTTATGGTGGAGTGTACTAAGTTGTTTTGAAGAACTATATGCAGCACTGGCTTGTGATGGCTTTCAAAACAGAAAAAAAAAAAGTCTCTCTTCAAATGCTATTTTTATCAGTAAATCATTAGCCAGAGGGTCTAAATGCAATTATTAAAAGGGAGTAAAAGAGTAGGAAGAGGTAAATTCAGAGCTAATTCTGGCTACTTCTGCCAGATGTAGTGCGTAGGCCTGAGTCCATCTGGTTTCCACGTGGACTTTATAAAGTCATAGGCTGCAGTAGGGCGACACGTTGAGCCTCGAGTGTGGCAGGAGTCTGTATGGTGTTTACTGCTATTTTCTTTCTTCTCTGGGTGCCAATAGCCACCTTTCAGAGAAACTGACTGTAAGAGCACTCCGATAATCCTTTTAGAGCTGGCAGGATCTGTGTTTAAGTACTCCTTTTGCTGCTTCTCTCTTGAAGACAATTCCTTACGGAAGGATCAGTGTGATCAGGTGCATTATTGCTGAGGTCTTGTATAGGGCACGCAGCCTTTCTTCTAGCATGAGCATGTTGTGTGTGTAAAGCCATTGCCCCAGGAGATAATCTTCTAGATCCCCATTGCCTTGAACTTGAAGATGCTCACCCAGGAAGGTTTTTTGTGGTACTTCACTTCTGGTGCTCGCTCACGTAAGTCCATGAATGTGTTTCTTCTATAAAAACATGGGATTTGGCTTAGTTTTGTAATATTTCCACATTTTTCGGTTTTGCTCTGATGTTTATTCTTCGTGCTCTGCTCTCGCCCATCGTGCTTTGGTTTGATGCGAGCTTCTTAATGGAAAGCAATTGCTTAGGGAAATACTCTGCCTATCAACTGTCTGATCACGGCTATCAGTTTATGGAATTAAACTGAGACTGTATCAGTGTAAAGGCTCCATGAAGGAAATTTGCTTCATAAAATTCATCTTGCATATCATGACTCTCTTTGTCCGTGGTGTTAAGAAGCTTACTGTTCTTTTCCCATAATCTACTGAATAATAACAGTTGGCGCTTGCATCTGCAAATCGATACGCTGACTTTAGCTCCTGACTGTAGTGAAAGTTGTGTTATTGTATTAAACAGTAACCATTACCTTCCGTGCCTATAACTGGTCGTTGCGTTCTGTATTTCTGTCAAATTTGACAACAATCACCTCCTGAAGCTTTAACAAAAGGCAGAAATTCCCCTGATGCTTCTGGCAATTACACATTAGTCTACGTGGAGACAGAAGATTACTAGCCCATTCCTGTTTGCTTGATTCCATTATGTATGCTCCAGTACATAATGGCTTGTTAATCCTTTAAAACAGCATAGCTAGAAATACTCTTTTAAAATTATACTATTTTGGTTCTATTAAAAGACAAAAAAAAAAAAAAAATTATATTTTTGTTTTATAAAAAAAAAAAAAAAAAAAAAAAAAAAGCCATCAAAAATGATGAATTCCCTCGAGTCTCTTATAACCACTGGGGTTTTTCAGATGATAGCTATCAGGAAACTTATCATTACGGTAGCTGGACTGTGTGCTATGGGGTGAACTGTTTCCTTTTGAAGATATTCATTTTCCTCCCGTCGATTTGATGCGATATGCTCGCAGTCTACCCAGGCAAGAGTAATAGTGGTGATGAAGACAGCTCGGTATTTTATTGTGCTCTAAAATAATTCTGTTAAGATCTAGTCTCTTTCCTGAGATGAATTCCTGGTTTCTCTTCGCTGCGTTTGTGATCGCTCTGCTGCAGGGCTTACCCGCAGCCCTGTCCTGATGGAGAGCCACGGGCTATTTTGGTTTTATTAAAGTCAGGTTGAGACGTGCTCATGAGGTGGTACTGTTGGCCCAAATCTGGGTTCTTTACCCAATGGGCAAAAACCAATCAACACATGGAGTCGAGATACTTGTGTGCGGGAAAGGGTGCTAGGCAATAACTCGCAAAACTAGCACACCTTTTGAGAAAGAAGCCTGGTCTTACATACCGAATGGCAAGAAGAAACCACAGCAAATGATTGGTCAATCATTCTTCACTTCTAATTTTACATTCAGTTAGAGAAATTTACCATTCTCTCACCTTGAGACTCCTACTGCCTTCGAAGTCAGATTGGCATCACCAAGGTCTCTTCCAGTCTCTCCCACTACACAAATCCACCTGGTTGCAAAACCTAGAACTTTTGTGGCTGTTAAACCTTTTCTTTGGACAGCAGTACCTCAGCCTTGCTTGCAAAAAATGCAATGCCCTATAATACCATCCTCTGTGAAATGGGGTAAGGACAGGCAAAACAGAATGTGACTAAAAGTTTAGCTTCATTTTGCTTTGTGCTTCGGTGCAAACCTTGCCATGGCCAACCCGGCACCCCACTGGGTGCAGCTCACACATCTGAGCTTTGGAGATGAGCAAGCAAAACACATTCCTTATGGAAAAATAGCCATCACACTCATTGAGAAGCCCTGCATTGCTTTCCCTTCATCCTATTTTATGTCCCCTGCGTATATGCGTGCTAGACGTAAGGATGGCAGTGATGCCATCCCATGAAAGATCACGGCGAGTTTGAAGGGGCAGAGCAGCAGCTGGTCCTGGGGCGATCCTGTCCCCGTCATCACGAGTATTGTCCATGCAATAGATAGTCCATGTAATAGATAAAGCTTTCCCTGCAGAGCTCACCATCTAATAGATGAGACGGAGACTGTGAGAGTAAGATTATCCGTCTTCTGCAGATGGAGAAAAAAAGGCGCAAAGAGATTAAGCCCAAGGTCGCAGAGGAAGTCTGTGGCAGGACCAAGAATTGAATTCAGCTCCCCTGGGTCTTTGTCCAGGGCCTTGATCACAAAACCCGCCCTCGCCTCTATGCTTTTCTATTATTTAATCAGCTGAAGAAAAAAATGCAAATTGATTTAATTAAAGGCGAGAGCAAATTTCTAATTTCAGCCTGAATTCGTTCTATGATTATGGAAATTCTGAAGAATGGAGAATAAACATCTGTAATTTCTTTTCTCGACAGATGTGTTTTCCTTTCCACAGCTGTGAAAAAAAATATATTTATATAGTTTGTGACGTGTAATTTTAGCCTAGAAACAGATCTGATGTTGGACTACCGAGAGGTGTCATTTTCTGACTTGCAGAATAACCCTCTTTCTGGCAAAAAGTCGGTTCTGTTTCTTCCTGCAGACATGGCTTCTTCCTTTAAAGTGTCTCTCAAAATTATTTTATACTCGATGAAGCAAATCCTCCAAAGGCTTCATTATTCTGATGGTAGCATCATCTGATTGAATATTTCAATCATAATGTCCTTCAGAGAATTTTAGCGGTTTCCACTCGGGATTTTGGAGGCTTGGATTCATGTGTGTTCCCAAAGTTTTGAGGAGCTGATGGAGAAAATTCAGATTATTTTGGATGCACAGAGTTCACTGGGGAGGTAGATTTTAATGTTTACTCTAGCCGTTGATTAGAATACATTAGATTGCCTCTGTCTCACATGAAAAACACAACGGTGGCTTTTTTGGGCCCTGCTCAGCAAAACATTTAAGGATGTGCTTATTTTTAAGCACACAAGTGTTGTCTGAGCATGTTCCTGCAGCACATTATAGGTAAATCACAAAGGGTAATGCAATAAAGTGTCACTTGTCAGGTCCGACTGCTGGGGACACCAGCAAGAAAGTGCCCGCCAGAAAGACATTTAATATGGGTGCTGGGTGCTGCCCGAGGCTCTCCCCATGACTGCTTTTCACCAAACTTCTCTTATTTTGGTGTCATTCCCCTTGGTATTGCCACCTTGTTGGGAAGCTGTGGACGCCTGCACTGTTGCACCTTGGGGACAGGCTTTGTTTCTGTGCCTCATTGGAGTGAGCATGGCAGTGCCTGGGTGGTGTCTGCAAGTGGTGGTGAGAGCAGGCCTGATTTGTAATCTCAGAATCATAGAATGGTTAGAGTTGGAAAGGACCTTAAAGATCATCCAGTTCCAACCCCCCTGCCATGGGCAGGGACACCTCCCACCACACCAGGGTGCTGCAAGCCCCATCCAGCCTGGCCTTGAACACCTCCTGGGATGGGGCAGCCACAGCTTCTCTGGGCAACCTGTTCCAGTGCCTCACCACGCTCACGGGAAAGAATTTCTTTCTGATATCTAATCTAAATCTCCCCTTTTCCAATTTAAAACCATTACCCCTTGTCCTGTCACTCCACTACTTGACCAAGAGTCCCTCTCCATCTCTCCTGTAGCTCCCTTCAGGTACTCAAAGGCTGCTAGAAGGTCTCCCCAGAGCTTTCTCTTCTCTCCCTGGAGCCTTCTCTTCAGGGCAGAAGGGGGAGGAAAGAAGCTTTTCTGCTTTCACCCTTGGCGTTTCCTCCTCGTTCACTGAAAAAACATCTTTAAATAATTCTGAAAAAAAATATTGTGTTTGTTTTGGTAAGCGTGTTCCTACAAGGATGCCAATTTCAGAGCTTTCTAGAGAACTACGACAGCTGTTGGTACCCTCTTGTGTCCCTTCCCCACTTGTATCCCCTGGAGAACGTATGAGAGACTTTGACACACACTTTTGAAGAAGAAGCTCCTCGGGCTTACGTCGCTGCCTCTGAATTACCATGTAGTTGAGGACTACTTGTTAAGGTTGTTCTGCTTATTTCAGGCTCACATTAGGTTTTATGAACTTTAATGAACAGTAAGTAATAAATTTGCTGAAGAAATTGGGTTAGCCTGTGATTAACATTCAGAGTGATGCAGATGAGTGTACCAATGATGGGAACATGTGCTCACATCACGATGAAATGCAGATGAGAGGCCCTGGAGCAAGCCCAAGGATGTGGGCCAGCGCAGTTTCATCTCTGTCAGCTTTAATCTGATCTAAAGTGCGAGTGCTACCGGCCTGCAGAAGGAGTCTCAAACCCTGAGAAGACCTAAATACAACTTTTTGTTTTCTATTAGAGCCTGTTAAAACATTTTCTTTACCATCAAAGCTCCGCGACATAAAAGCGTGAGTGGCTGTCTCTAAAAAACAATATTTCTAGCAGTGGGGAAGAGAGGGGAAAATGGTTGGAAGATGCCTCTCGATTTGGTTTAGCTTTTGTGACACGCTGCTTTACTGAGCAGTCGTTTTAGTCAATTGAAACCCAGCTGAGCCTCATCGTCTTATGACGGCGCCGTTGTACAGAACAGAGAAAAAACCCCCCGCACCACTCCCCCCNGAAGTTGGACAGAAAATTATGAGAAATGAAGCAACTGGTCATAGGAAATTGACCTTGAAAGTGGTGTTTATCTTGCGGACGCAGTGGCAGGGCCCCGCCGCTGCTGCGGGCCGGGGGCCGAGAGGGGGGGATTGAAATCAGAGTTTTCTTTGCTTTGAATCTCAGTTGGGTTTGGGGGGAGTTTTCTTTTAAGCCTGTGTTCTCTGACAGTTCCACCGGTGGTGCTGCTCGACAGCATCTGGCAGGCAGAATTTATTCCTTTGTGATACTCTCATTTTTTACTCCGTTGCTTGAAAAGCTGCGTGTGTTTGGGAGCGGTAATTGCTCGGGGTCAGAAGAATAGCCGTGATTGTGTAATCGGTACATATGCTAGCAAAAGAGATGATATTTTTACCTGACTTTAATTTCCATACAAATAAACACATTAAAGCAAGTAAAAGGACAAATGAGTAATACGAGTCACCTCAGTTATTTTCAAGTATAACACCTACTTACACCATAAGGATGGCTATTGCATTATTATATACATTTTTATTTACAGTAAAGATACAGAAGGGTGTGGGAGGTGGAATACATTGAGTTTTCACCGAAGCTCCTCTAGCAGAAAACAATTGACTGTGTATTTCCGTGATTTGTGTCTTTCTAAGGCGGGTGGTCAGGACTCCTTCAGATTAACTAAACACTTTGTAGTTCATTTGATGACGGTGATGTTCTGCCTTCTTCAACATGAGCTGTGTCCGTAAGCGAGCTATCTGCACCTCATCATCTCTTGTTCTCAGGCACCTGTTTACTGGATGTCTCAGTTACTCCAAACTAAAACGTGAAGGTACATGTAGCTACGTGTCACTCTGGCGAGACTTCATGGCTTTGATGGTCAGCATCATGATATTAACACCTGAACACGTTAACTCTTCTGAGGAGAGGCTCAGAGAGCTGGGGTTGTTTTATCTGGAGAAAAGGAGGCTGAGGGGAGACCTTATTGCTCACTACAAATACCTGAAAGCAGGTTGTAGAGAGGTGGGGGTCAGCCTCTTCTCCCGAGTAACAAATGATAGGACAAGAGAAAACAGACTCAAGTTATGCCAGAGGAGATTTAGGGTGGATATTAGGAAAAATCTTCACAGAAAGGGTTATCAAATACTGGAATCACAGAACCATGGAATGATAAGGGGTTGGAAGGGACCTCTGGAGATCATCTAGTCCAACCCCCTGCCAAAGCACATCCACCTAAAGCGTGTTGCACAGGAAGGTGTCCAGGCAGGTTTTGAATGTCTCCAGAGAGGGAGACAGGAGACAGAATAGGCTGCCCAGGGAATTGGTTGAACACCTCCCTGGAGGTGTTTAAAAGATGGGTAGATGAGGTGCTGAGGGACACGGTTTAATGGTGGGTTTGGTAGTGTTAGGGTAATGGTTGGATTCAGTGATCTTAAAGGTGCCTTCCAAACTAGACGATTCTACGCTTTTATAACTTTAGAACTGATGCAAAGCTTTCTAATGTTTCAGTAATCTGAACCATACAAGTGGGCTATCTGGTTTACTCAGTTGGTTAATATAATCACTGATCTCCTTTGCCAGCATGGATTCTCTTTCCATATAAGTCAGATAGCAAATACAGGCAGGAAGGCCTCTGGGGCTGCCCGCGTGTAAATGAGACCAGGTCAAAGCCCTTCAGTGTCCTATATTGTCTCTGGTGACTTGTTGTATACTTCGACTTATACTTGAGCTCCTAAGAAGCCTGAGGAACTGCTCATACTGGCCATTAAAAGATGTGGTCTTGGCAATATCTGCAAGTAGCAGTTGCTTCTGCGTGTATGGCCAGCATCCACCCTGGCTCTGTGTACGTAAGGACTTATTTTCCCGGATGGGACCACGTGGGGTTTGGAAATGCTCCAGCTGAAGTCCTTTCCCTTGACCGGGAGCGTTTTCTGATGCATTTGATCCTGCATGTATCTACTGGGATGGAGTCTGGGATGAGCAGGCGAAGGGGAGTGAGGTGGGAGGTGGGGATGGAGCGGTCCTCGCCAGCGAAGCTCTGGGAGGAGGGGAGGGGAGCCCCGCTGGCAGCAGCTCTCTGTGGAAAACTCGTATTGATTAAGCGCTGGTGACATTCGGGTTGATTCTGTTATTACAGCGCCTGTGCTCTGATGGAAAACTAACAAATAATAAATCTAAGCAATGTCTGTCTTCAGACTGTGCAAAAATTAAGAATTTCGAAGCAAACCTTCTCCAGATATTTAAAATTCAGTGAGCTTTTTTTTGTTCTGGGTCTTGAGATGTTAATGACTTTGACTAATTGTCAACACCACCAATTACTATGACTGATACCTTATCATTTCCCACAATGAGCAATGCTAATTAAAATTGATTGTGCTGCTGTTCTGGCACAGCAGCAAGTTTCCTTTTCATTTTTTGTTTAAACATGAGCTTATTGTGTCGATTTGGTGAATTAAATAAGGAAAACTCATTATTCTGATGTTTATTTTTGAGCAGGGGTTTTAAGGCACATTGGAAGCCTGTTACAAGTGTCAAAGAAATAGAAGAGCTTGAATGAACAGTATTTTTGGAGTACCAAAACATACACCTAATAATAATACTTAGCACTTTTATACCACGGTGCTTTTTACATGATCACATTTCTGTACAAACGTAACTACTCCTATTATCTCTGCGAGGTGGGTAAACACTATTACTTCTGTTTCACAGATATTGAAGCTTGAGACACGGGAGCTTTGATTCTCTAATAGCAGTGCACTTCAAGCTATTCACTTCAATTAGATTACAGATCCCTGCTTTTACAGCAGTGTGAGATGGCTAAGTTAGGGTCTGCAAGACTGGCTTGCTTGAATTTTATACAAACTCAGCCTTTTATTTCGCACTTGTTTGTTGGTTTTTTTTTTTTTTTTGTTTTTTTTTTTATTAAAATATGGTTATTTGTTTCTCCCAAAGATAGGATGGAGGCTTCCTTGCTGCTGGCCTGCCCTGTGCTGGCTCCTGCCTGTAAATCTTGAATCTGCCTGTGCAGGGCACAACCATCCGGGAGGGCTGGAGTTGTGTCCTCCTTTTAGCAGTCGTTGTTTCATCAGGTGAATCTCCTCATGTCAGGAAAGGATGTTCTTTACTGGGGAGAAGCTTCTTGGTGGGGTTATAACGTGGGACAGTACCCCAAAGCTCATGTGTTCTGTATCTCCTGTGCAGCACTGCAGTTGTTTTCTGAATTCAACTGTGGCTTTATATGAACTTTTCCATAGGGAATTTTTATGGGATAAATTATCAGTGGAAGACATACCTTGAAAAGGCCTGGTGGTTTTGCAACCATTCTGCTGGTATCTTCTTCTTAAGTGGCTGATTGCAGTTAATAGCACAAATCTATGACCTTATCCTGTTGGAGATTTATTTAATCTGAACAATTGATTCCTTCCATGATCAATATGTAATGAGTTAATATGTAATGGATAAAAATGCATGGAACTGAAATATGCCCTACATCCTCCTACTTAGCTCAATAAAATGCGTCAACTACTTCGTGGTAGTTATTTAAAAAAAAATAAAAATTAAAGAATTCTATGTGTTGCACTTTTTTATAAACAAGATATTTCTTAGATCTTGACAGAAAGGAAACCCATGTTTGCCTGCATGGTATCTTCCATGAGCAGTTCTAGTAGTATGTCAGTCAAGAAGTGTTTCACATTTATTCGGAAAAAAACTTTTAAGTATCTGGCACTTGAAAGCAAGAGAAAAATACTTACATTATAGAAATACCAATAGCAAAAATAGTATCTGAAAAGTAAATATTTTGGTCTGGGACACTGTGTTTTGATTATTTACAGCTACATGAATTTCCCTTGAGCATCGATTTCTCTTCTGATCCTGATATGAGCTGGGAGTAACTTTATAAATCTATAGAGCTCTTTATGCCGTAGTGCCACGACTGACTCCAGCGCAGATCCTCCTTGCTGCAGAAAAGGGGAGGTCCTGCCCTCCCCACTCATCTTGGTTTGATTCTCCTTTGCCACCAGTAGTGTTCATAGGGACCTAGATCAAGTTAAAATCTGGCTGAAAAGTGACCTAAAAAAATAGCCAGCAGTGTGCCCAGGTGATCAAGAAAGCCAATAGCATCCTGGCTTGTATTAGAAATAGTGTGGCCAGCAGAAGTAGGGAGGTGATTGTCCCCCTGTACTCAGCACTGGTGAGAGCACACCTCGAGTATTGTGTCCACTTTGGGGCACTTCAATACAAGAGAGATCTGGAGGTGCTGGAGTGAGTGCAGAGGAGGGCAACGAAGCTGGTGAAGGGCCTGGAGAATAAATCTTATGAAGAGCAATTGAAGGAGCTGGGACTGTTTAGTTTGAGGAAGAGGAGGCTGAGGGGAGACCTCATCGCTCTTGACAACTACTTGAGAGGACATTGTAGAGAGGTTGGTGCTGGTCTCTTCTCACAGGTAATTAGCGATAGAACAAGAGGGAATGGCTTCAAGCTGCAACAGGGTAGGTTTAGGCTGAACATTAGGAAAGAATTTTTCACAGAAGGAGTGGTCAGACACTCAACAGGCTGCCCAAGGAGGTGGTTGAGTCACCATCCCTGACTCTGTTTAAGAGTCATTTAGATGTGGTGTTGAGGGACATGGAGTCGGGGAGAACTTTGTAGAGTGGGGCTGATGGTTGGACTAAATGATCCCAAGAGTCTTTTCCAACCTGAACGATTCTGTGATTCTGTGATAATAGTATGTGCTGCTTTTGGTTGGGGTAGAGTCAATTTTCTTCAATCACTGGTGCAGATGATGTTTTGGATTTGTGCTGGAAACAGAGTTGATAATTCAGGGATGTTTTAGTTATCGCTGAGCAGTTTTTACACAGCGTCTGACCCCAACTGACCAAATGGATATTCTATACCGTACGATGTCATGCTCAATATATAAAGTTGGGGAAAGAAGGAGGAAGGGTGGGACATTTGGAGTGACGGCCTTTGTCTTCCCAAGTTACACACTTGATGGAGCCCTGCTTTCCTGGAGGTGGCTAAACTCCTGCCTGCCCATGCAAAGCAGGGAATTAATTCCTTGTTTTGCTTTAATTGTATGTGCAGCTTTTTCTCTACCTGCCAAACTGTCTTAATCTCAACCCATGAATTTTCTCACTTTTCCCCTTCCAATTCTCTCCCCCATCCCACCAGGGGTGGGGGGATTGAGTGAGCAGCAGCGTGGGGCCTAGTTGCCATCTAGGGTTAAACCATGATGTAATAATAGTAATTAAAAAAAGTTGTTTTCAGCAATGAGCAGTTGTTTGATGTTTCTGCATGGTTATGTGAAAGCCAAGTTGGCAGCAGGCGGTGGGGTGGTTGTGTGTGGAGCCTCGGAGCAAGCCCACCTTGAGCTTAGCCTGGAAGCAAGGCCTCCTGCCATCTCTCTGGTGGTGGTCTCCTGAGCATTTCACCTAGGTTAATTCGTTTACGTCTGTTAAGTGCTAGGAAATGGTGCTGGAGAAGTGCAAAGTGTTTCGTCTAGACACAAGTGCTTCCCTTTTTTTAGCAGTAAAAGAGCTGAAAATAGCGGTGGTATGTGTTCAGCTGACACGCACTGGTGGCGCCATTATCAGAAGGTAATGTGTTGCCATTAGCACATGAAGCTGTGAAATAACACACCAAGTGCATCCTCTTGAAGCGCATTGGACCTAATTCTCCTCTCATCTGTATTGATATCTCTCCATGGACTACAATGAAGTTGCTTATGATTTACACTGTAGAAAATCGGAGAGGAACCGTGGATGACTGACTCCCTCAGCGTAACAAGCTGTACATGGGGGCAAAAGTTTTTACTTTCTCCTCTATTTCCAAGTGTCCCCTGGAGTTTTGTTGTGAAAAGTCAGTTATGAAAATTGAGAGTGTGAAGGAGGGAATATGTCATTTGGGTTGTGATTTGCTGTTAATTAAACTTTAGTGTGACACATCCTTTATGTCAGGGGATTCCTGATTCTCATCTCAGTGGCCTGGTAGAACGGAGGAGCATCTCCATTGAGATCAATGCTCATTATGATTTTCCTCATTATCATCATGATTCTCATCAGTATTTGTTCTACAACACTGGCTGTGGAACAGAAGCGTAGGCAGAGAATGACCCTCGCCCGTTCCTGTTGAAAACCTTTCATTTTTAACAGATAAGAGACACAAAGGCTGGGGAGGGGAAAGCGACAGTGAACTCATGACAGACAATTAGATCCAACTACTCAGAAGTCAAAATTAGCCTTTCCTTCCCCTGCAAATGACGTGATGAGGTATTCAATTTTCATTATTTTAATCAGAGTGGAAGCATTTGCACACAGGTTGCAACCCACAGCACTCAAGGTGGTGATGGATGTTATCAGACAGGTTTTAGCTGCATGAAGCTCACACATCTGAGAGGAACTCAAGGGTAGAGGGGAATGGAGTCTGCCCAAATAACAGACAAGGAGGAGGAGAAGGTTGGTCAAATTTAGTAAATGTTCCCTAGAAAGAAAAGATCTGTCATGGAAGGTCCACAGCATTGACCTGTTCGTGTTTGGTACCTAACTGAGATTTTGAGAACTGTTCTTCTTTCTCCTCAGTGTTATTGTGGGGAAATTGCTCATTTTACAGTCTCAGGCCTGAACTGTGGCTTTAGGGTTGCACTATATGTGGCAGGGAGCCCAGCATGATTTCCTTGCCTAGCAGTAGCTTGTCCTTGAGGTGCATGTGAGCTGACGTCAGGATGGTGGAGCTCAGCCTTGGAGGAGAACCAATGGAAGCAAGGTTCAACTCCCATTCAGCACCCCTTGAAGTAACCTTCTCAGACCCTGTTATGCTCACCATGGCAATGCTGCTCGTGTGAATCAGCAAGAAAGGGCAGACACTGCCAGAAGCATCTGGGAAACAATTTCAGAAAGATTGTCCAGATATAGAATGATGCCTGGGGGCAAATCCAGGGGCAGAAGACCTGACCGACACCCCATCTGTGTCTGAATGATAATGAATGTAGGGCTGGAGAGAGGCTATGATTGCAGACGTACCCCAGCAAGTCAGCCTGTTTCTGGACCTTTCTTTGTGCTACATGTAGGACAGCAGGAGAGACATCTGCATGGACCTGTACCTGTGGGAGACCTAAAGCACAGCAAGCGTTTGATGATCTGACCACCTTGTTTTGCTGGGTGACCTCATGAAAAGTCTAGGAAAAGGACCACAGAAAAACATGTGTCCCTTCAATTTAGGGACTTGGAACTTTCCGCTCAAAATGTTTAAAATCAGTTATTTTGGACTCTGCGGAACACAAAAGTCTCTTGCCAACCTGACAACTCATTCCTTCTGGTTTGAGATGTAGGAGGAGGGGTGTGATTTCTGTGACTCATGTTCTACCAACCAACTGATAATCCCACAACCATCCCCTCCGTGCCAGGAGTTTCTCTTTCTGCTGATGGAAAGTCATCTGGGGGTCAGGAAGTGGATGAAGTTTAAGGCTCTCACATAGAAATGATGGGATGCAAACACATTGGAGTTGTTGTAGGCCATACCACGGGAAGAAAAGCTGTAGCTGTCTCTTTGGGGGAAGCCATAGCTCAGAACATAACGTTGAAGTCTTTGGGGTTCCTGGAACCTGATCAAAATTAGTCAGGACCAGCCTTACTTCCAGCCTGATAAGAGAGGTGTTAATCTTGCTGCTCATAAAGAATTTAAGAATATAAATGTAGGAGCTGCAGCCTGGAAGATTAGAAGAACACTTAAATAAATGATAGAAGCTGTATTGACAGAAAGGCTGTCATGCTGGGATCAACTGTTCCCTCTTCCTGACTAGCCAGTTTCCAACCCCTTTAGAGCTCCCAGTTACAGAGGAGCACTGTTGTGATAGTGATTATCAGGATCCCTGCCTATGGCAAATGTCCAGGGGTCGCTGTAATGCCATTCAAAATCGTAGGCAGGTCCGGTTCACTGCACTTAACTCTCTGTGGGATGCTGGTTTGACAGCAGGCTCTTCCAAATAAACTCTTGGAAAGAAAGACATAGTATGGTGAGAAAGAAAGACAAAAGCAAAAACACCGCTTCCCAGCTTCTTCCCAGGCTCAACTCTACTCCATTCCCAACTCTTCTACATCCTACCCCGCATCAGCAGTGCAGGGTAGGTGGGAATGGGGGGCTGTGGTCAGTCTGTAACAACTCCTCTCTGATATTTCTTCCTCTTCACATTGTTCCCCTGCCCCAGTGTGGGTCCTTCCATGGGCTGCAGTAGATGTGCTCCAGTGTGGGCTTCCCATGGGCCTTTTGGATTTTCCTTTGGGAAATATCCTGCTGCTCCAGCGTGGGGTCTCCAGGCACTGCAGTGTGGATGTCTGCTCTGGTGTGGTCTTCTCCATAGGCTGCAGGGAAATTTCTGCTCCACTGTGTTGTAGGAAGTTTGCCCCCATGACCAGAGGCACCAGAACTCCTTGGTCCAGGAGGGTTCCTTCTGCTTGGAGCATGGGTTTGCAGCAGGCAGTGGTGGAGACCCACACTAGGTTCATGGATCCACGAGGCAAAACAGTTGTTTTGATGCATTTTTCTGGTGATTTCTTAGTACCAGCTGTGTTTTGTGTCTGTTGCGTGGTAGCTGTGGTCTCCCCTTCTGGGATTTGTGTTCAGTTGCAAGCGTTTTGTAGGTATTTTTTGTTGTTGTTGTTGTTTAAATGCTTACATAAGGGATTAGTTCTATTTTGGAATATCAAAGTATAGCGAGCCTTGCTTTATAAAACAGAGAACAATGCTAATTTATTGCAGAAACAATCAGAATACTTTTTTTTTTTAGGGAAAAAAAAAAAAGATAGCATTTCAAGTTATAGAATTAAAGCATCACTTAAAAAAACCAAACCCACCGTATTTCTTCCTCTCCAAGAGAGACGTGGTTGTTGAAAGTCTGCTCAAGCTTACCCTCTTGCTCCTTGCATTGATACAGAAACCTGGTTTGGGGAGATGGTTTGGTTGCACCAAAGTGTTTTGCGAGTCAACCTCAAGAAGCGAACTCATGTCATATTGAAATGTTCACTGCATGTAAGAAGAGGTTTGGGGCTGTTATGGACCCAGGGAGGATGGGAAGATGCTCTCTCTTGTGTGAGCGTTATAACCCGGTGTGTTTATGTAGCATGTGGGTTAATGGGCCATGGCTCAGACTTGCTGGAAATGGCCCGTGACCACAGCACTGCGGTGACGTTTGACCTCTCCTGGCCCTGAACCAGAGCGGTGTCCCCTTTGGGTGAGATCTCCGCTGCTCTTTGCAGCAAGCCATGAGTCCTGCAGCTTTTTAATGCACTTAAAATGGCTGCTGGGGAGAGGATGCAGAAAATATTTCCCTCTTGTGAAAACCTCTTTTACGGCGATAGGTATATTTTTTTCCTAACAGGTTTTGTTGAAAGGCAGTGGGATTGCCAGAATGTGCATCTGTGTGTGCTGAGCTGGCTGCTGGTGCACAGAGCTGGGTGCTGGGCTGGCTGCGAGGTTCGTCTCTGATAATTTGCCCTTCTAGAGCACAGCCCAGCTAATGAACACAGTCCCTCCAGTCAGAGGAGGCACACACAGACGCCCGTCAAAGCAGATGGGAAACAGCCTCCCCTGACTGGACTTGTGAAAAAGCTGTACTTTCTACATGGCAAATAGCAGGATATTGCATATTTTTCAGTATTAACTCTGAATCTGTACGATTAGGGCTAGAAAAGGAAATAATATGTTTTTATTTGTTAAGTCTAATGATAATACCCAAGGAAAATATTGATCCTCACCCTGTCCTCTCTCTTGTATAAAATAGGAATTCTTATTGTTTCACGCATTGCATGTGCTGGAGTTGACAGTTCCTCTTGTGTGAACATCAGCTCCACTGTCCTGTTCCCTTCCCTTCCTTCCACCAAGACTTACCTCTGTCATTTTACCTTCTTGTGGGTGATAAGGAGCGTTGTCTGCCCGATGGATAGAAAAGACAAAATACCTTCTCGTGACACCAGAAAGAAAATGATCCCAGGGAGTTACAGACCACTAAGCCTTCCATTTGTATCTGGTAAACTGGTTCAAATGATAAGAGGAAAAAAAAAAAAAGAAAACATTTGGGAGATGCTGATAAGATCAGGCTTATCCAGTAGAAAGGTACTGTAGGGTATGGCTGGAAGTGATAGGAAAAGCCTAGGCTTGGTGACCCAGCAGGTCACTTACAGTCTTTCACTCTTAATCTCTTCGAAGTCTTTGAACTTGTCAATAAGAAAGGAAGAGAGAGGAACTGGCTTATCTCATTTATTTACTATATTGAAAAGGTCTTTAGCAAGGCCTCCTGTAGAAAGCAGTCAAAAAGACAAGGTAGGCGGGTGAAAAGGAAAAGTATAGTCATGAATCAAAACCTGAAGCAAAGATCAGGCATAACTGGGCAATTTTCACCATTGCAGAGGGTTAGGCAGTACAAAAACATACAAAGAAAACCTTGTATGTGCCATATGTTCCTAAGTCCTATATCAAGTCTTTGATCTGGGATGGAGAAGAGGTGGAAGGGTCGCCAGGTTTGTGGGCAGCAAAAAGCCAGAGGTCGGTTAAGTCTAGGGAAGGCAGTGAGGAAGGTCAGAAAACCAAGAAAACAAGCCAATAAACACAGGGCACAGCGTTGAAAAAACTGTTCAGTGTTAGTGCTTGGCTTTTTCCCAGCCTGTGGTTTCTCTACAATTTTGATCAAACCAGAATTGAAATTGTCTTCAGTTCTGCTGTCCACACAGGAGAAGATCTTGTTGGGGCTGCTAGAGGGAGAAGAGGTGACCTCTCCCAGATAACCTCCCTGGAAGGGTCTGCATTTCTAGAAAAACTGTACTGGTGACTTCAGACTTTGATTCATAATCCTTTTTTCAGAAGTACAGAAGGGTTAGATAAATGCATACGTGGTATCTAAAGAACCGGCAATGCTACTTGGCATCAGAGTAGTCCCGTTAGTGAAGGAACCCAAATTAATAGGCTTCATGTGTCAGTATGAACAATTTCCCAAATTACTTCTGGGATTTAAATTAGATTTTTTTCCCCTCCCTTTAGACATCTTGTTTCTTTTTAATAGCCATGTCTGTCTCTTTGTCCTAAACAAAAATTTTGAATAAGAATTAAAAAAACTACCATTTGTTTTGCTTTGCCTGCTGGTCTGGCTGTCACAGCTGAGTGTGTTCCCTGCACCTCGGAATTGATGGAGACTCAAGCCTTCCTCCCCTGCCCAGCTCCCTGCCTTTCCCCACTACCTTTTAATCCAGAGAAGAGCTACTATCTGTCCCTTTCAAAGCCGGTGACTGAAGTCCTGAATATTGCTAATTAACAGCAAGAACCTTTTAAGGAATTGAAACATTGAAACAAAAGCTGAATAAGAACTGTAACACTTAACTATGGAATTGCACTTTATTTTTCTCTAATGCAGGCTAAGCTGCCTTACAGCAATCTTTTAAATGTAATGATTGAGACTATTATAGGAAATACTATACAAAGCAACATTTTTTTTGCAGCCTAAATAATAAGTAGGGCAAGGTTTTAAATGAGGCTAGAGTAATGAATGCTGTACAATAATTTTGATGATAAATTTCCCTGGAGGATAAAGTGGAAGAACAGAAGCAGGCTGTATTTAATCATGCAAAGTTAAAGGAATGCGGCCCAACAAATATTTATAGAGTTGTACATTTTTCCTAACCTTTTCTGAGACAGTCTTGCCTCTCTTTTCACCTGAGAAACTTAGCAGAAATTCAGGTTTTTTGGTGTGTAATAAATTAGGAGGGGGGAATTGATCACTCTGGGTCAAGTGCTTCTCTGATGTAGGGCACAGAAATTCCTGCTTCCTTGCAGGCTGGAGGACTCAAAACAATAAGACATTTGTTTTTCACAGCTATTTCATTCATCAGTGAGTCTCAAAAGCTTGCTTTGAGCAGATATATGGCATGTGATGACGTCTTCTGCAGCTGCTCTTCACCTAGTATTGACCCAAGGAGAGATGTCCCCATCGTAGAGCAAAGCAGTGTCTGGAGATCCTAACTTTGCTCCCAAAACCTTATAGCTGCCTTCGTGCAGTTCTGTGGGCAGAATAATAAGAAGGTCTGTGTGCTGAGCAGGCTCAAAATCTCGACCCCGTGCTCCATCACCAGGTTGCAGACCTGCCCTTCCATCCCTGTACCAAAAGTAGTGCTCCTCAGAGGTGGCCCTCTTCTGCTCTGGTTTCTTCTGGTCCTTGCTCTTTGTCTTGAGGAGGCAGCACTTTTACTACATGACAATAAAAAGGTCGCTGCTGATATCTGGCTTAGTGTTTACCTGGTTATTCCACACAAATGCACCTGCTTGTGGTAGAATTAGGCAATAATTCTGTAAAGCATAGGGTTGGGTAGCTTTGTGTTGTTTTTTTTTTTTTTAAGTAACTGTTAAAAGTAGGGTGTTTCAGTGGACTTTAGCTCAACCTATGACAGTATTCGCTCGACAGAGGCAAAAACCTGAAGATTTCTGTTCTGCTGATCAATACTTAAAGCGTGTATTGATTTCCAATTTAGGTGTTAACTTTTCAGCTCTTGGAAGAAATGCTCTTGATATCAATTTTCACCTTGCCTGATGTTCATTATATGCTGAACATTATGACAGTGAGCATGGTAGGATCTCATCTGGTGAGCTGATTAGTTCTAGTCACTTCAGGACTGCAGCGCACAAAGATTTACTTGTCTCGTGTAAGCATCATGAAATATCTGTGTTTATGGCCGCGACCCAAGAAATGCTTTTATTCAGGCACAGGTTTCCTCTAGTGTTTCTTAGTCCGTGTAGTCTATCCCTGAAATGATATACTAAAGTAATTAATAGCTCTGTTTATTACATTCACGTTGTTTTTCTAATAATAATTCATGGAAAATGAGCCCGAAGTCCACAGTGCAAGTTGCTGGATGGCTGGCCTTTATTTAAGCAATCAGACACAGATGATAAGCAGTGCATTCCTATGTGATTATGCCTCCAGTAGTGTTAGGAGGCACAAGGTCAAAAGGCTCAGTGACTTTAACTACCTGAGAAGTGCCATGTAATCCCCCGCAAATGGGCTGTCTGCAATGTCTTATTGCTGTAGCGGAGGGGGAATTATTTCTTTTTAAAGGCAGGGACATGAATTAAGTCTGTAATTGGCACAGGTATGACATCACTGACTGCCAATCAGAAACCCTCTTTGGCTTGGATTTTTACACCATAATTACAAGTTCAGTTCATCTGAACAAACATATTTTTTTTTAAACAGTGTTTTATCCTCTTTGTGCTCAGTCCCATCTTCTTGCCTGAGTGAGGGAAGCACCATTTGTGCTTTTGTGTGTGCTCCACAGTAGCTTTTGTGTCACCATCAGGCACTGAAATGGGACCACAAAGTCTTTGCAGAGCTGGTGACATCCAAGCCATGGCTGGACTTGTAGTGCCTAGAATTTTAGACTGAGAAACTCAAGCCATCAGGGAAGCAAGGGGAGGGCAGCCAGCAAGGGAAGCACTTCAGGATCCAGGCAACAAGGCCAGGGTTTCAAAATCGATGTGCAGCCATCAAATTTGTTTAGCCTAGCACTGTCTTTTCCTTTTTATTGGCAAACATAACCCCAAAATAATAAAAACATCCCGATTTACAGTTACTGTTGATAAAATCTGAAGGGAGCTACAGGAGAGCTGGAGAGGAACTCTCCTTTGAGTGGAGGGATAGGACAAGGGGTAATGGTTTTAAACTAGAAGAGGGGAGATTTAGATTGGATATTAGGAAGAAATTCTTTCCTGTGAGGGTGGTGAGGCACTGGAACAGGTTGCCCAGAGAAGTTGTGGCTGCCCCATCCCTGGAGGGGTTGAAGGCCAGGCTGGATGGGGCTTTGAGCAACCTGGTGTGGTCTATGATTCTATGAAAATAAGTACACATCAGTTGCAGCTTTACTAGGCCTGAGCAGATGAGGAGCAGTACACAAGAAGGATGGTATTTGTCTTGGTGGCATTGAAGGACATGAGCAGTTGCCAGCATTTTTGAAGGGGGACATGAGAGACCCCAGAGAGGTAGATTTTCCCTTTTTTCTCCCCACTTTTAAGCCCCAGCAAAAGAGAAGGAAAAGGCTCAGCCCCTATGAAACTCTCTGCAGCCCCTTAGGGCCCGTCTCCTTCTTCTTCAGGGCAGAGAAAAGCCTACACAAAGTCAGTCCCAGAGGATGCTTTTCCTTTGGGAAAACTGGAAGGGATGCCAGAGGTGACGGATTGCCTGCGTCTCACCTCTGCTGGTGGGTGGGATGCGAGTATCTGCAGGTGTGAAACATACTGATGGAGGGGATGCTGTGGAAGTTGCTGTTCAGTTGCAGAGGGTTTTGGGGGCAAATCATCCTGTTAGAGGGCAAAAATTTAACACGTAGTTTTAAAGACTTAAAATAAATCTGTCTTCATAACCCGACTGCAGTGCTTTTTTCCTTAGATATGTTATAGGGGTAATGATACTTCTACAGTGAACTCAATTAACCTTCTGCAGCCTTCCGTGTGACAGAGAATCCTAAATCTTCTGTTTTATGAATGCACATGCAAGATTTGAAGCTGCTCTGAACTTTGCATTAATAAATGCCATTTCCTAATTGGTGCCCATTTGTTTGTTTTCTTTACAGTGAGAAAGACATGGTGGCTGTGAGTGGGATCTAGTGTTCATGGTTGCAAAGAGCTTTCTGCACAGGAGTGAGGTATTATTATTATTATTATTATTATTATTATTGGAATTATGTTGCTTCTGTGGGTGTCTTTGGGGGTTTCTGCTGTTCAGTGATGTTATAAGGAGATCTTAAGGAATTTAGCTTTGCCTCCTGGTGGTGTTTTGTATAAATGGACTTTCGTTGTTAATAAGAACTATGTGACTCTTCTCTGTCTGAGACCAGTCTGTTTCAAGTGTCCTTTGGAAGTGCTGTGGGGAAAAGGATAGGAAGAAAAACTTGTGTATTCAGGCTTTTGCAGCGCAGTTAGTTTTCCTACAAATCTTCCTTCTGCTCCGTGATACATCCTAGTAGGTGCACATCGCATCAGGAGTCTCAGTAGTGTTTGCTCCTGCCTCGTTTCTGAGGTCTTCACACGAACACATGCTGTACAGAGCAAAGTGTTCCATCTGGGAGGGAGGCCATCAGCGATAAATGAGAAAACAAGAGAAATGGATGGTCCCCCATAATGCGTGCCCTATAATATAATCATTGTTGTTTGATAAAAGAGACACTTCTAGCGACTCTCAGTGCCCTGCTAGGTATGTCTGGATTTATTATGCAAAAAGGCACAATCAAATCTCTTCATTCAGTTGACAAATGGCAGCTATTCAATTCAGTATCTGCCTCTTATTTATAGCATATAGTGGGGTGATTTATATGCTAGCTACAGATCTTCCAAAACAGTTTTAATTAGCGGCATTGGCTATTAGAATGAGAGTCCTGCAGCATCCCTGTCATACGCATTGCCTTGAAATTGAATAGAAATCTTGCTCTTTGCCAGGCAATACTTCTCTACTTTTCTTTTTTTTTTTTTTTTTTGATAATGCTGGCAAGGAAAATGTACCTGTGCTTCAGTAGCTCAGAGGGTGTTTGAAGCTCCAAGGGGAGAAGCAGGAGGAGGTCGAAGAAGGTAATGCTATTTATTGCTGTGGCTTGAGGAAATGGAGCAATCCTCGGGGCTTTAGCACTAACATCACGCAGGAGTTTGCAAATATCATAAGTGACTTTGGTTTTGAGAAGGGAGTAAGCGCTGAAGACGCCAAGGCCAGCTGCTCAGGCTGCTGGCGCCGGCATCTCTGGACTCTGCTCTGGGTTTCTGTGCTTGGAGGAGGATGGATCTGAGAAGGCAGAAGCCCTCATCTCCGTGTGTCCTGCGGTTGGAGTGTTCACAACGCTCTTTTTCTTGTGTGCGTTGTCTGATGATATAAGTAAGCATTTCCCCAGCTGTTCCCTTATCCGCAGAGCAGCTCTGGCTTGTGGTCTAATTGGTACCCCTGAGGTACGGACCAGAGGAAGGCACAGCGCGGAGGGGAGTTCAGGAAAGGCACTAGTTTGAGTCTCTATTATTTTCACGCATCTAGTCGGAATGTAATCCCTTTGAGACCTCTGCCTATCTGTCAAACCTGAGATCAGCCAACAGGTTCAAAAGTTATTTGGGGAAGCGATGACTGACAGAACAATTGCACGTCTTGGGTTTGATTTCTGGGAAACCGGGCTAAAAAAGTGGAGAAAACATAAAGAGTATTTTTTTTCCCGGTGTGTTTTATGCTGTGTGTGTAGCATGCAGAATGGTCTGTTGTTACATTTCCACTGATCTTTTTTCGACATGAGCAATGCAGTCGTTCTGTCTTCGCATCAAATAAGCCTTTGTACTACTTGTCACTGGCACGCAGTGTCTCCATATAGGTGTAAACTCCGTGTTTGCTACCTCCCCTCGTCAAAACCGTGCTGCTGCCTGAAGGTGGGCGGTTTTGCTCAGTCTCTGGGTGTTTTACAGCAGTGCCTTGTCAGTGACATTTACTCTGGAGAGCAAGGAAACCTTAGAAAAGCCGAAGTTTGAGGTTGACGCTAATATGAGAAGAGAGGACGTGAGCACTGGACCAGGTCACAGATGCTCAGTGGCTCCGTGTGTCCATCCCTTGGAGGAGGTCAAGGAGACAAGACATAACTGGGAGACAAGGCTGAATAAAGTTCATTGCTGCCCCGCCAACGCTGTACATCTGGGGTTCTTAGGAGAATGATGGGGAAGTAAGGGAATAGGAAGTGAGGATATTAAAAAAATCCTGCTACAAACAAGCCTAAAATAAATGCCATCAGAAGAAAGGGTAAAAAGGAATGGAACAGGACAATGGAACAGGACAAGGTTTTAGATTGGAAGAACGGAGATTTAGATTAGATACCAGGAAGAAATTCTTTCCTGTGAGGGTGTGAGACATTGGAAGTCACTGGGTGTGAGTTGCCTGGAGAAGCTGTGGCTGCCCCATCCCTGGAGGTGTTCAAGGCCAGGCTGGATGGGGCTTTGAGCAACCTGGTGTGGTGGGAGGTGTCCCTGCCCATGGCAGGGGGGTTTGAACTGGATGATCTTTAAGGTCCCTTCCAACTCTAACCATTCCATGATTCTGTGATTCTATGAAATCATTCCAGTGATTTGCAGGTTGGGAGACGATGGGCTCTGCGGCCAGGATAGCAGCACAGCCATGGGTAATTCACAAATCAGTGCCTATACTGTGAGAAAGTCAAAATTCTGAGCACAAGTCAGATTTTTATTATATGCTTTTTTCATTGATGAAAGTTCTGTTTAGGTATTTTTATTTTCTGAGCATATTGATAAAGCACATTGTTTAAGGAAGCTTTCAAATTATTAACATATTTGGGCTTGTCTTTGAGCCAAATGAATAGTATTTGGTAAGCTGTCCTTGGATATTACACTAAGTGCTTTTCTACTGCAATTCTAATAGAGTGTAGGGCTGAATTTGATAGTGTTACCTATTAGTGATTAGAAAACAAAGGGCTTTCAGTGCGTTTGTACTGCAAAATTGGCTTTGATTGATAGATCAGGCATTATGCATTTCATCATTTTTAAATTTGGCCTGAAAGTAATGAGATTTCCTTTTAAAATTCCTCTTTTCCCCGACATTTTGAAAACATTTTGAAGGCATACACTGGGGAGGAAAAGAAAGAGGAGAGAAAACAGTCCTGTTCATAAACACTTAAATATTAAATTGTGCATGAGTCATTGGTACAGACTGAACTCTGCCGGAGAAAGGTACTTCTAAGTTACCAAAATATTAACATTGTAATTATTGAGCATGGGTAATAGTTATGAATTATGGATCAGTCAGGTTAGCAAAATCACAGCTAATAGAGAAAGGTATGATGGGAATGTGAGGAAAGATGATTGAGGATTCTGCCTTAATATCTTCACATGCTCCTCTTGGCAAAGCAGGTTGCTGCTCCTTCTCCTGGTCCACTGAAGGCTGGAGCATCCCCACCTGAGCAGCACCTGCTTTGTGGGAGGATGATCTCTCTGTGCCACCAGGTCTTTTTTGTGTGCCAGCTCAGCTGGACAGCCCTGGGTGTTGAGCTTTATTCGACACTGTCACCCGTTGTCACCACTGAAAAGTCCTGGCGTGCCCCGAGGCACAGCAGCTGCATTGGGGATTGCTGCCACTTTCCAACCTAGTCACAGAATCATGGAAGTGTTACGATTGGAAAGGACCTCTAAGATCATCAGTCCAACCATACACAAAACCACAACCCACTCCCTACAGTCTCGGCCACTAGAGCATGCCCTGAAGTGCCACATCTACTCACTTCTTAAAGACCTCCAGGGATGGTGACTCCACCACCACCCTGGGCAGGCTATTCCAGCACCTGACCACTCTTGCAGTAAATTCTTCCTAATATTCAGTCTAAACCTCCTCTGTTGCAACTTCAGACCATTTCCTCTGGTCCTGTCATTATTCACTTGGGAGAAGAGGCCAACACCACCTCTCTACAACCTCCTTTCAGGTAGCTGTAGAGGGCAANCACCCCCAGGTCCTTTTCTGCCGGGCAGCTCCAGCCACTCTGCCCCAAGCCTGCAGCGCAGCAGGGGGTTGTTGTGACCGACATGCAGGACCCAGCATTTGACCTTATTGAATCTCATACTCAGCTCATTGATCCAACCTGTCCAGGTCCCTCTGTAGAGCCTTTCTACGCTCAAGCAGATCAACACTTGCGCCTAGTTTGGTGTCCTCTGCAAACTTACCAAGGGTCCTCCCCTGAGGAGGTTGTGGAGGGTGGCAGCAGTGTTGGAGTTGTTTAGGACCGTGGCTCTTAACTTTGCTGATGACCCACGATCTCATCTGGAGAAAATAACTTCCCGTCACCTCCTCTCAGTTCTCCTGTCTGTAAAATGAAGATAACACCATGTCATACCTCTGCAAAGCGTTTTGACATTTATGAAGAAAAAGCATGACCTTGACACATGCAGAGGAAATCCTACTGCCAAGCGCCTCCAGCAAGAGCCCTGGGCAGTGCTCGTTGGTAGGAGATATATTTTATTTTTTTTTTATCCCTCTGTGATTGGTGATCCTGGGATTTGCGGTGGCAAGAGGTCCTGCCCCGTCCCTCTTCATTTTGTAAGAGCAAGTTGCTGGTGGTGTTAATGTATAGCTGCTCTTCCATCAGTTATTCAGTTTGTGTCTGGCAGGCTTTTTGTTTTTCTTTCAGCCACATCTATTTTCTCCAAACAAACCCAGTTGTGCTTTTACTTCTTTTATTTTTTATTTTTTTTTTATTTTGTTTTTTTAGATAAGGGCCACAACGTGTTTGAATTGTTTGCAAGAAACTTTTAAGATTCAGTGACCTTTGTTAATCTCCCTGAGTTTGGTTTGTTTGTTTGTTTTTTTTTTGAGATCTACAGGAAGAATTAATCATATGCAAACTGTTCGCTTTAAAAAGTCTCTTACTGAATTCGGGATTTCCCAGGCAGCCATGGAAAGGTCAGAGGCTGGAGGCAGCAGCTGTGAGCAGCTGGGAAGAGAGGACCTGGAGAGCGTTGCAGGAGGACAAACTGTCTCAGAGCAGTTTTCAGACATGGGGAGAGACCTGTGGTACCACATGGCATTGGGGAGAGCCTGATGTGTTTGAGAGGCTGGCCTCAAGCCAGAAATACGGAGTGTATAAGGAAAATATACAGACTAGCAGAATGCTGTTGTACCATGCTTGCATTTGCTTGCAGTATTCTGCTGTTTCAAAGGCAGTTGATGTCATCAGTATCCTAAAGGCTACAATGTCTTAATCATAGAATCATAGAATGGTTAGAGTTGGAAGGGACATTAAAGATCACTGAGTGCCAACCCCCCTGCCATGGGCAGGGACACCTCCCACCACACCAGGTTGCTCTAAGCCCCATCCAGCCTGGCCTTAAACACTTCAGGGATGGGGCATCCACAGCTTCTCGGGGCAGCCTGTTCCAGTGCCTCACCACCCTCACAGCAATTTCTTCCTAATATCCAATCTAAATCTCCCATCTTCCAGTTTAAAACCATTACCCCTTGTCCTATCACTCCACTTCCTGACCAAGAGTCCCTCTCCAGCTCTCCTGGAGCTCCCTTCAGATCCTGGAAGGCTGCTAGAAGGTCTCCCCGGAGCCTTCTCTTCTCCAGGCTGAACAGCCCCAGCTCTCTCAGTCTGTCTTGATGTATAGGGTCCTTAGTGAGGAAGGTCTTACTCTGAATTTTACTGTTGCCCAGGGAGGTGGTTGAGGCCCCTTCCCTGGAGATATTCAAGGTGACGCTTGATGAGGCCCTGGGCAACCTGGTCTGGTTGGGGGTGTCCCTGCGACTGTGGGGGGGTCAGACTAGATGACCTTTGGAGGTCCCTTCTGGCCTGGATGATTCTATGATTCTACAGAACTCTGCAAGTTGAGCCAAACCCCTTAGTGTTGTTTTAGTGCGTTTTGTTGTATTCAGTAGTGGTTTTTACTTGTGAGCCCTTGGCATGCTGTTTCTCAACAACAATAATGTTGGGAAATGTCTCACAAATTAGTTGCAGTGCAGGGAAGTCTTTGATTTTCTCCTGTGCAGGTCTGTTGTTCACTCAGCTTACCTTCTTCAGATGATGGAGTGGAGCCTGTTCCCAAACTCGTTTTCAAATTTTTATCAAGTCTTGGAGAACAATTGCATTACGTGTTATGGGGAAGCACATTTGGAGGGTTTCATTCACAGAAGTACAACACATGACGGTCAGAAGAGTTTGCTCGACTTCTTCTTTGCCCGTACAGGGGGAGGACATCTCAAGCACCATTAACCCTTCCTTCCCCTGGCACCTCACCAGTCATCCATTTGCAGTGTGTGCTTTTCACTAAGGTTGTGTTTAGGACCTAATTTCTGCCAGTGTTCAGGGGGACCTCGCTCCAAGGTGGCTCAGAGCTCAGGGGCTTCTTGAGGCTCATCCTGCAGCAGTGAAGCATGGGCATTGCTCTTTCTCCCGATGAGCTTTCTCTTTAAAGAGTTCGTTCCTCAAAAACATTAATCAAAAAGTTATGGGCTAGAAACATTTCTGTCCGATCCAGAACACACGGAAAGTCTCTGTATGAATGATTTAAAGACTCTGGGAAAGCATAAAGATGTTGAGGTGAATTTACTACTTTGTTCAGTGCCACAGATTGTGTGAGGGCTCTTCAGCATGAATTAAAGAAAAGTTCCAGTCATGAGATATTATAGTTTAATTCAGACATTAGTACAGCCAGGGAGAAGACAGTAATGTATTTGCACAACCAAATAGGATTTCCCACATTGGTTCGCACCTTGGATGTATCTGGTCCTGTTTCTATATGGATAGTGGTATATGTGTCAGGAAAAATAATGTTTTATGGGATAATAGGCAGCTGTGGAAGTCTTCTAATAGTTGGCTCATATCCCAACCCTAACCACAAGACCTGGGTATTGAAAAGCCCTGTTGGACGTGAGTGAGGATGTTCTCCTGACTTTGATCCACCTCAGCGCGTTAATGAATTGCCTACATCTGCACCTTGCTCATATCCAATAGCAGCAAGTCCCGCGGGACAATGTGTTTAAAAAAACACACAACGTTTTTTGAAGGCTGTTTTAAATGTGACGTTGGTCAGAGTCATCTGTTTACACGTTTTTGTACTGAGACAGTGGTACACTAGAGAGCCTGCTTTGTCTTCGTTAAACCTCTCGCCACTCAAGCATACCACCCCCTCATCACCTTTTATTTATCCCTTCTCCAAATTGAAGAAGGTACCAGTTTTCCTTGCCTCTAAAAAGATTTGTAGGTGGTTTTTAGCTGTTTTTTTCCTTTTCTTTTTGGGGGTCAGGTGTGCCAGACTTTCAGTTGAGGTTGGTTACACTTCTCAGCTTGGTATTTTAAGTGTTATTTCTTGTTCTAGTCTCTTTAGGTCTTCGCTTTGACTTTCTGGCCACTTCTGTTTACAGACCTGTGACTTTCTTGGAGCTTTTATTTCTCCTAGAAAATGTGGAAGAAATAGAAGTGGCCGAGGAAGAGCGCTGCGCCTGTGTAACTTCTGTGCTAAAAGATTTGTGTTAGCCTTCTGGAGGCTTTCTTTCCCCCTGTGTTGTGGGTTTTTTTTTAATTCCCCAGTTGAAGAGTTCCCAGCAATGGCTCTGAAGTAATCCCAGTGCTTGTTCTCTTTCCATTTTTCATCTGAGAAAGCTCTGCACCGCGCGTTCCAGAGGCCATCCACCCGGGGTGTATTGCACATCAGCGGTGTTTGCTGCTCTCTTCAGAAGCAGCGTTCCCGGAGCCGTGCCGTGAGGAGCTCGGCAAACAGATGGGCCAGGAAAGTACCTTGCTCTCGCTGGGTCTGGAGAATGAACTCATTATCCAGCCAGTGGTTTGTCACACGAGCCTCATTAACCGGCGGCTGGTGGAAAAAAATAAAACCCTGGGAAGCGGTGCCTCGCAGGGTGGTGAGTGCTGTGGCGCCAGTCAGCGAGCGAGCTTGTTGGGTATGTGAGGGATAGGGAGGAAGCCTGGAAAGGCAGGGAGTTTACAAACCAGCATCAAAAAGCTTCATAAAAAATGACAGAAAGTCCAGCTTTTGGGAATCACAAAGCATCATGTGGAAGGGAGCCACCTTTCAAGGCCGGCTTTGCCATTTGGACACACCTGAGATGAAGGCCCCGTTTCCTTAGACAGTGCGTCCTGCTGAGTAGCTCCTAAAATAACCATAAAGTATTAACAAAACATGTTAAAAAAGCACTACGTTCAAACAAACAAAAAGGACCAAAAGTGCCTGGCTTATGTTAGACCAGATAGGTGACTGGACATCTTTCCACAATTCTCCTCTTCAAATGGCAACTGGGAGACATCTCTGTGCCCCGCGCAGCTCAGCCTCCTGCCTTGGCAGCCAAGGGGTGTCCACGGGGATGCTGAGAAATCTCTCGAGATATGTAATGTCTTCCTCCTTGTTTCTTGCCCACTCCTCAGCGGTGAGCATGCTTTCCTAGAAGCACAGTGCAATTTTGAACCTCCAGGAGACAGGAGACTCTGGGATTCAGCCAAAGAGTTGTTTTAAAAGTTTTGGGGTTTGGCTCGGTCATTGCGGTGATGGGTTGAGGCTTGCAGGAGTCCTCAGTAGCTGCTGCTTCAGTTGCTGTTAAAGATAGGGAAATTTTTGGCACTGGTTTACTCAGAGGAATATATAAAATGTCAGTCGGCAGCAGTTTTGGAAAGAGAAACTGCAGGATGGGAATGGTTTTCAGTTTATTTATAGTAAAATCCAGTAGGAATACGGGGGAAATTGTTGTTTCTGAGTTGCTCTGTGGGTTCATAAGTGAAAGATTGATGGTATGTTAATAGTTTTAAGCTCCCCGCCTCAGTAATATCACTGGGAAATCTGGCTGAAAAATATTTGGCTGCCTCTGTAGTCCCACGTTTGATGCAGGCAGAGCACACAGTCTCCAGGGCTGCCACGTGGAGCGGGGTCCTGCACCCGCGTGGGAAAGTCCTATCAAATAAGCACATACCTGATCAGCGCCGGTAAGATCTCCTGCGTGGGGAGAAGTGGGAGGATGCTTTAGCTTTGAATTTAGCAGAGTACTTTTTAAATGCGTAAAGACACCAAAAATACGTCCCCACAGGCTGCTTTTTTTTTTTTAAAAAAAAAAAAACAACAAACCACCTAGTACCTGACACAGCTGGCACCGTGATGATACATAACCTTTACCATAGGTGAAGAGGCTGGGGGCAGACAGATGTTCCAGCGTTGTTGGCTGTGGGTTGTGCGTTCTGTGCCCGCACGTCGTGCCCAGATGGTCCTTTGTAGTAACGCGGCAGCCTCTGCCTCCCAACGCTCCGTCCCACCTGTTGAGACGTACAGCAGGTCTCCAAAGAATAGCCAGCTTGCTGGGGAGAAGAAGACAAAAAGATACAGCAGCACTTCTGGCTGTGAAACATGGCAAGCTGTGTTGTAGCGCGTAGCAAGGAAGCCAACAATTATGGCTCGCTCCAAAGCAGGAGGCTTTATATAAATAATACATTCTGGTAATTCACCAGATTGTGGCATGTATGGAAATACGGAGGATTTATTTGTTTTATTTTATTTTTTAATGAAAAGGAGCTTTTGTCCTGAGAAAAATCAGCTGAGTGGGTTCTCTTCCTGCATGTTCAGCTTTAGATAGAAAATAAAAAAAGGGCAGGGAAGAACAAATTGGCTCTGGAAACCACCTCTTGCAAGCTTGGCTTCAATTCTGTCGACCCTTCCTGTAGAAACAACCCCCTCGCCCACAGAGAGTAGTTTAGGTGGACAAAGCCCTCCTTGGTGGCAGCTCTAGAATATTAACAGAGGAGTTTCCCACTGGGTTTCAGCAAACTGTGCCCGTGCTGACCCCAAAGGGGCTGTCCCCCTCCTGGCTGGCTGGGGCACGACATTTCTCCCCTGTGCCTCATCTCTCACCCTTGTTCTCACAGGAGGAAAAGCACCGGGACTTCTGCCCGATCCCTTCCAGCATCGGGACAGGGCAGGTTGGTTTTAGCCCTTCACCTGAAAGCTGGAAATTAACCCAAACCATGCTTAGATGTCAGCATCGCTCATGTTACCCAGCTCTGCAGGTGAAAGAGGGGTCTTCAGCAGTAAGATGTAACACTGTGGGACCATCATTCAGCACGTAGGACATCACTGCTTTCCTTAATGGTCGGTGGGGAATCCTGGACAGTGAGTTGGCCCAGCATTACAGACCTCACAAGGACTAAACTGACTCCCAGCAGTTGGAAGAGGATAATTATTGCCTTCCAATAAATTATGGCTTGCGGTTATACGATTGAGCACTGACTCAAGCCGACGTTTGGGTTGATTCGGTTTGCTCAGGCTGAGAGCAGGAGAGCTATGCAGCAGGGAGCTGAGGCACCACGTGGACCTTTGCAGCTGCTTAAGGCGTAGGACCGGATCACGCTCAATATTTGGCAGGCAGGCACTTTGCAAAACCCCAGAAAGTGTTTCACAGATTCTTCTGCAGAGGAAGTTGCCGTTCAGTAGCATGGTTTATTTATTTTGTTTGGTTTATTTGGGTTATTAAACATGTTTTATTTATAGAGTGTGCTTTCTAGAGAACCATCTGCATATATGTTCTTAAATAAAACACGGGGGACTGTGCATTTGCAGATGCTGGGCTGCCATTTGTGTGTGTTGGGCTGTGTTGGGTACAAAGAGCACCTCTGTGGGATCTGTAGGAACGGGTGGAGCTGTGGATGGAAGTACCTAGTGCTCAACTGGAGAGCAGAGCCAACTTCTCCCGTGCTTATGAGGAGAGCCTGTGTGCGGCTTGTTCTTGTGCTCAACCCACAGCTGCAGATCTCTGCAGATCCCTTGTTCCACCCAGAATCGCACAATAGTAGGGATTGGAAGGGACCTCTGGAGATCATCTAGTCCAACCCCAAGAGCAGGTTGGACAGGAACACATCCAGGTGAGTTTGGAATATCTACAAAGAAGACTCCACAGCCCCTTTGGGCAGCCTGTTCCAGGGCTCTGCCACCCTCAAAATAAAGAACTTTTTCCTCGTGTTGAGACATAATTTCCTGTGTTCCAGTTTGTGCCTGTTACTTCTTGTCCTGTTGCTGGGCACCACTTAAAAGAGTCCGGCCCCATCCTCTTGACTCCCTTTAGATATTGATAAGCAATGGTGAGACGCCCTCCCAGTCTTCTCTTCTCCAGGCTCAACAGACCCAGGTCTCTCAGCCTTTCCTTGTAAGAGAGATGTTCCAGTCTCCTGATCATCTTCGGAGTCTTCCACAGGACTCTTTCCAGTAGTTCGTTGTCTTTCTTGAGAATGACTAATTCTAGCTGGAATCCTTTTAAGGATAAGCACGGAAGGATCTTGCTAGTAACCTTGTGTCATAAAAAAAAGTGTGAATTTGTGTGTGTATGAATTTTTGCACCATCTGTTCCCTTTCCTGCAGCACAGTGAGATTTTTGTCTCCTTTGCTCAGTTCCAAGCAGGTATGTGTGATACTGATGTCTGCTACCACAAAATACAGATTGCACAGATTTTTTTTTCCACCAGAACATATCGATACACGGGGCATAGGTGTATCAGTGAAGTGCAGGTAGAAATCTATTATGATAATAAACACCCTCCTGCCTTTATGTCCTCTAGGCATCCTCTTAATTAAATTGAAATTCCTAAGATGTATTCAGTTTGAGATTTGGGGATTTTTTTCCTACTTTTTTTCCAAGTTGAAGGAATTACGTGCATAATGGTGCGGCCAGCTGGCAGGGCTCCACAGAAATACGATTCCTGTATTTCTGGGTAGGTTTTGTCCTAGTGATACACAGAGCGGCCAGTGGGCAAGGAAGCCCTGCTTGTAAGAGCAGGGTGATTATCTCATAATCTTGTATGATAAATTAATGACATTGAAGCTGAAATCGAATATTGCCAATCCCTGTCCCTCACAGTGCTTTGACGCTCACCCATTGCAAGAAAGAGAATTATAGTGAAAGTTGTACTTCCATTGTAGTGGGGTTTGAGAAAACCCAGATTATCTAGGTTATCATCTAGAACAGAAAGCTCCAATTAGTGCTGTAGAATGAATTTGAAACTTTTCCGCTCTCCAATTAAACCCTTGGCCACGTATGATTTCTAATTCCGATTTCTCTACAGCAGATTGTCTGCAGAATCCTTCCAGCAAGGTTCTAGGTGTGGTTTAGGGCATCCGAGGCAGTTTGCAGTGTGACACCCCTTCGGCTGCTTCTGCAAACTGCTGCTGGGGCCAAGGGTTTCATCTCTTTGGCAGCCTATGATATCCTTAAGGGGCAACAATAAAGCCTGGCACCTGGGCTGTGATCCTTGCAAAAAAGTGATGTGTCCCAGGATGAGGCAGTGATGTGTCCCAGGATGAGGCAGTGATGTGCTTTCAAGGATGCTTGGCTTTTTGGAAAAGCCACCCTTTCAGGGAAATTGTGGCGTGCTGCACTGCAGCGTTGCAGGTTGCTGGTCCTCTCAGTTAAACTTTAAAGACTCAGGAGTTAAATGGACTAAAGCATCGACACCTTGCAAGCCGTGTTTTAAACTTCCATGTCCAGTTGCATTACTTTCCCAGGCACTGCAGCTCCCAACAGAAGCCCAAGGGCTGCTTTATGCAGCCATTGATCAAATCAGGATGCAAATGAGGTCCTAAAAGTACACGTGTAACGTGGGAAAAAATTTACATGTATAAATGGAAACCTTTCAAATGACAAAATCTTGTAGCTGAGGCTCTCGTAGTTTATTAAGATGAGCTGTAGATTTTGTGTGGCAGCATAATTCAGAGTTTTCACATCTTGGCATTTCGAATAATTTTAATTAAGCAATTGTTCCACGAGTAATACAGTCTGCTCAGACTACGCACATTTTCTCTAGTTTTGATTTTACTACTGTATTCATTTAACTCAGCAAATTTATAAAACTAATTAAAACGGAAATACTTTTTTTTGATTCAAATTGTAAATGAAAAACAACAATCTAATGTAAAATGACGCTTGCAGAGAAAATAAGACCAATTGCAAATCTATATGTATTTTACAACTTAGTTTTTTAAACTAAAAGCAATTATTTTTTATAGCAGATTCTTGGCATGGTCTTACTTGTTTTCATGTTTTGAGATGCCAAGAGAGCGAGAGATTAGAATCTGATTCGGCAACATAGTCAAACATGTCTAACGGTACCCGTGTAATTAGTCTTCATTTAATTCACTGGATCTGCTGTTTGTTGAACCCCTTTGCTTGAACTGAGATGGTGTCGTAGAGTCGTCACTGGCCCCCAGATTACAACAGATACCAGTGCATGTGCTGCTCCCCAGTTCTTAGAATAATAGAATGTTTAGGGTTGGAAGGGACATTAAAGATCATCGAGTTCCAACCCCCCCTGCCATGGGCAGGGACACCACCCACCACACCAGGTTGCTCAAAGCCCTATCAAGCCTGGCCTTAAATACTTCCAGGGATGGGGCATCCACAACCTCCCTGGGCAGCCTGTTCCAGTGCCTCACCACCCTCACAGGAAAGAATTTTTTCCTAATATCCAATCTAAATCTCCTCTCTTCCAATTTAAAACCATTCCCCCTTGTCCTGTCACTTCACTTCCTGACCAAGAGTCCCTCTCCTGCTCTCCTGGAGCTCCCTTCAGATCCTGGAAGGCTGCTACAAGTCTCCCTGGAGCCTTCTCTTCTCCAGATTGAAGAGCCTCAGCTCCCTCAGCCTGTCCTCATAGGAGAGGTGCTCCACCCCTCTGATCATCTTTATGGGCCTCCACTGGAGCCGTTCTAACCGTTCTATTTCCTTTCTCTGTTGAGGACTCCAGAGCTGGACACAGGACTCCAGGTGGGGTCTCACAAGGGAAGAATAAAGGGGCAGAATCACCTCCCATGACCTGCTGGTCACGCTTCTTTTGCTGCAGCCCAGGATGGGTTTGGCTTTCTGGGCTGCCAGCACACACTGCCGGCTCATGTTGAGCTTCTCTCCAACTTTGTTAATTTTCATGTCACTGCCGGAGTGAAAAGAAGCTGCAGTTCCTGCGCTGTCAGCATCGTGAGGCAGCATCTTCATGCCAGGGTTTTTCCTCAGCTTTGGAGTCTTCCTTGTCCCCCGGTTAGTGCTGACAGCCAAGCTTCATTACGAGATGGCGAGCAAAGAACATGTAACGTTGTTTGAACTCATCTGATGACATGCTGTCGCAGGTTTGAACACCAATTACCACGTTTCGAGTGACAAATCTGGAGGGAAAAAAAGATGATCATTTAATAAATTTATTATGAAGGCAAATGACTCATACATAAATCAAACTGCTTCATTAAGGGAGGAACTCAGTCAGCTAAATACAGAGGTGACAAAGGTTAACTCCACAGTCGTGACACCAACTCTTGTGTCATTTCTCCTGAGCTCTCGCAATGAGTGCAGCAGTGCCTGGTGTTGCCGTCCCCAGCTCCTCTGGCAGCAACAACATTTCTCACGTCACCATCAGAAGTGGTCTAAATGTTAGGAGGAATGAGTAATTCTGCTGTTGAGAGAGGTGGAATTAAGGACTTTTGCTCTTTTTGTTACGTCCTGTGTTAGCTGCAGTGTTCCAAGCACCTCCGTGATTTGGATAGCTGCGCTCTTCATTATAACCCTCACGGAGCAGGGTCCTGGTGGCCTCCACATCTCTTGCCTTAGTAACATATCTGTCTCCACTGATGTCCTTGCAGTGCTCTGTCCCTTTATCTGAACTGCTGTCCCGTAGCATTCCCATGTTTTCTCCTATTATTGCTCCCAGGCTGATCTTTGCCCACCAGACTCATGTGGTAGATGTGGCTGCTGCAGGGCTGCCTGTGTGAAAGGTGTTCTGTGGGACCCATCTCCCACGTCTGGGCACCCCTTGGGCCACCCTGCACAGGCCAGGGTGTCTGAACACCCTGGGGCTCTTCCCTAGGACAGCAAGGCGTGTTTTGGCAAGCTGATATGTACCTCTCTGTGTTGTGGTTAATACACAGAAAGAGATTGTGGGATGCTCTTGGGGATGGGTGAGCCATCTCGACTTTTGCCAGCTCGTTTGCAAATTCCATTTTTTATGCCCTGTGCTTTGGGAGTTTGTGAGTAACAGTGGGGTTAACGGGGAATAGCAGATGCATTGAGAACAGAAAGAAAGCACGGGGAGGTTTTGGCCACACAAAGGCAGAATGGATTAACTGTTCAGTGCCTTTGGAGCTTTTAGAATTCATGAAGATGTGGCGAAGGTTTTAAATAACCCTAATAAAGAATTTACGCATCCTTCAAATCCCATACGGTTCTGCTCTTTGCGATGCTCTGCTCACATGTGCAGCCTGACTCCCTCTTAATTTACTTATACCTTGAGCAGAAACAGGGCAGGCAGAGAAAGGCAGCACGAACACCAACCCACCATATGTTGTTTCTAATGACTGAGAATAGTGGATGTGCGCGTCGGTCTCTCAACATATTCCTCAGGCCAGGGGCCTGTGGCACTACAGCTGTTGTGCTTTTATTTCCCTCCGTATTATTCCCTCCGCCGCTGAAATCCACAGCCAGGAAGCTGAGGATGCTGTTGCTGTGATACGCCTTTGGATAGATGGTTCTTCCATGAGGATGCAATTGCTGCCACCTATTCTTCCACCCTCCCCGCCCTGAGTTACACAGCCCGGTGCCAAGTGGCAGGGAACGTGGTTCTGGATTGGGAATTACAGGTTTTTCCAAGCCTCTGGCATTTAATACTTTTGTTCTCATTGGTGTGGCAGAATCCACTGCATTTTCTTGATCTGGGGTTGATCCCAGTGCCTTGCTGCTTTTGCACATCCGTGTAGGGCAAGGTGGTGCCTGAAATCAGCAATCCGAAGAGACAGTAGAGCTGTTTCATCGCACTATTAGTTCATATTTTTGTAAAACGGCAGGAATTCAGAATATAGCTCTTTTAATGTTTCATTCAAGCAGACAGTAACATTGAAATGTATTTCATTTGATGCCCAAGAGACGCGTGCTAGCATTTATAGTGACAATGGAAATCTACTTGTATTCCAAACTCTTCAGGAGAAACATTGATAGCTTTATTCAAAATAATGGCATTCAGAATTGCTGAATCGCGTTCCCAGAGCTTCTATCCTGGAGGAAAGTCAGTGGTGGGGTTTTAGTCATAGCTCCAATAAATAAGGTGCAAGTGAGGCACATGCGTCTTCTGGTCCATATTGCAGGGAAGGCATAACCCGTGGAAACAGAAGGGAGAAAAGCATCAGGATGGTCTCCAAGCTCTGCTGTGGCTCTCCTCTCTCCTCTCCCTTTCCCTCTCCCTCTCCCTTTCCCTTTCCCTCTCCCTCTCCCTCTCCCTCTCCCTCTCCCTCTGTTTAATGGATCGGGTGGTAACAGCAGTTTCAGCCACATTTGAATTCTGTAGCCAGCAACTGACCAGCCAATACACACAGGCTGTTNTCCCTCTCCCTCTCCCTCTCCCTCTCCCTCTCCCTCTTTTTGGGGAGAGAAGTTTTCACCCACTACAAGTCACTGAACTTTGCAGGTTAGGCTGGCAGAAATGCTTCATAACATGCAATAAGGAGAATTACACATCAAATGCACTTTATTCATCGCTCAGTGTTCATTTGTTATATTTTTTTGATGCAGTGTTACATTATCCAGCAGCAGTGAAGCCTCAGGTGTAGGTAACATTGTGGTAAATCTTGACCATTCCATTTCGCTAAGGGTTAAAGGGAGGCTCGTTTCATTTTTATAGAAGAACTCTGAGGTCTCTGTATGAGCTCCACAAGAAGTAGCAAAATTCTGCTATTACGTTAAATATAAGACCTGCTATGCGTTAAAATAAAGTGGAAATATGTGTTAAACTGGCACAAGGCAGAAATTACCCTCATATTCTGAAAGAGACACTGACACCATGCAGTAAATAGTCTATTTGGAGATCATTCTGCTGATATTTTTCTCCGCTGTATCTTTTTGGGGAGGAAAACAAACTCTCGGTAGCTGAGGAGTTCATTTTCTCCCGCTGCTGCTTTTTCCATTGAAGTCATCATAATCCTCCATTTGTGACATCAGAGTTACTGGCTAGCGAGATAATTATGATTTCACAAGCTGAAGATTATGACCTTCAAATGAGGAAGGCACAGCGGGGAGGACAGATTCCTAAGCAACAGCCATCAGATATTTGTGAAATATTTGCAAAAATGTCCTTGCAGTTTAAAAAAAAAAAGGAGGGAGAGAGGGCAGGAGGGAAACATCCAAAAAATATTATCAGCAGAATGAGTTGCCAGCCAACATTTTTTTCCCCGCGTTTTCCATTTGGTGCCCATGATTCTCTAACCTGTCTCATTTAGCCTTAATGAACACGAGACATTTTTTTAGCATGCCATATGTGCTGTGGTCCTTAGGAAAAAAAATGCATCCAAATAACTTATTTTTTATGTTCTGACTCTACCCAATCATAATTTACATTTTGCACAGTTTGATGCCCATCTGCAACGTCTTTACTATCAGAAAAGGTAATAAGAAAGGGAGGAAAAAACCCATAGGAACATGTTGAACGACTGACACAAGAAAACCTGGTTGGAAGAAAATCGTTTTTGTCTCTGTGTGAGTAGACAACTTGGCAAATGGGTTGAAATCCTGTCTCCAGTGGTCCCTATACCAGCAGTGGCTCTAAGAGAAGAGCCCCAGCAGTTGTCTGTGTGGCTCTAGGGAGTCTTTTGCTCTGAAAAGGAGTGGGTGAGGAGCAGCCAAGCATCTTGGCATGAAGTTCAGAAATGAGTTCTCCCTACAGAGGAGTTGTGCTGGATCCTTATTTGCAATACTGGGACAGGCTATTTAGCGACCACAAACTCTCCCCTGTCCAAAGCTCCTTGCAAACATTTCATCCTGAAAAGGTGAAAGACCTTGAAAGGACATCTGTTCCACTTTACTCTTCCACATCCTTAAAAACTCTGAAATCCCCCTTTTTACTTTGGAGCTTGGCAGGAGGAGGAGGAAAGGAAGGAAACACCAAATGGAGGTCACAGCTAACACCAAGAGCACATTTCCACCCAAAGACTTTCTGTCTGATGGGATCTCAGACAGTTCCCAGACTGGTGGACATTCTCTGCATCCTCCGTTTTGCTGAGTGATAAATGGGGCCTCATTCTTGATGACTGCAACAAATGATGACAATTAATTACATTTAGAAAACAACATTTTCCAAACAGAGCTCCAACCGTAGCAATCCAAATTAAACCGTTAAGCCATTATACAGCCAGGTCAGAGGTCTGGCGTCTCTGCAGCTCCACCATGGTTTCCAAGGGACCCCATGCAGGGCAGGGTGTGGGACACAGCAGCAGGGGCTCTGGTGTTGTCCTAGTTCCCATTTTTCTTCCTAATCACCTCCAAGGTCTATTTTTTCCTTCAGTAGCCTGAGTCAGAAAATGTCATGTCTCCCTTGCCTGGAATGGTACCAGTTCAGAAACATTTCATTTTGATAACACGAGCTGACGGGAGCTATTACAGCCCGATGAGACCTTCAGTTATTTCAGCCCAGATTTAACAAACTCAGAATTTAAAAATTATGTGCAGTAGTGAGAGTGGTGCTTTTAGCATTTTCCAGCCTTTGTGGAAAGCCAGCTGTGGTTTTTCAACTTACAGGCTCCTCAAACTCAGCAGGTGATTGAAGTGACCAAAAAAGCAGCATTTCTTACTTAAACGACACATAGAAGAGAAATTCCTGGCACTAACATTAACTCCCAGAGCTCTATTTGGATGTGAGGAACAACGGGAAGCAGAGGACTGCACAGAAGGGGCACCTGAGGCACCTTGCGGTGGGTGATGAAGGGTCTGGCACATGGGCTGAGGTGGTGAAGAGGAAATATTTCTCGACATTGGGTATAAAAATCAGGGTTTTTCCATAGGTCCAAACCTCCTCCACACAGCCAAGGCCATATTTGAATATTTGTGCTTAGAATCATAGAGTCATGGAATAGTTAGAGTTGGAAGGGACCTTAAAGATCATCCAGTTCCAAGCCCCCTGCTATGGGCAGGGACACCTCCCACTAGACCAGGTTGCTCAAAGCCCCATCCAGCCTGGCCTTCAACACCTCCAGGGATGGGGCATCCACAGCTTCTCTGGGCAACCTGTTCCAGTGGCTCACCATCCTCACAGGAAAGAATTTCTTCCTAATATCCAACTTTTCTAGTTTAAATCTGTTCCCCCTTGTCCTATCACTCCACTTCCTGACCAAGAGTCCCTCTCCAGCTCTCCTGGAGCTCCCTTCAGATACTGGAAGGCTGCTCTAAGGTCTCCCTGGAGCCTTCTCTTCTCCAGGCTGAACAGCTTCCCTGGCTCTGAAATAAGGATGTGGAGTTTGTATGTAGCTCTGAGATTTGGGAGGTACTAACAGTGTAGATGATGGACTGGGGACGTTCCAGAGCCATCACAGCTAATGTAACTTTAAGCTTTGCCATCTGAATGCTGGAGCCCAAAATACCCCAACTGTTGTCAGAAGGGTTGTTTTGAGAAGCAAGGAAAGCAAGCTGTCTCCAGGAGCTAGATGCGGCCAATTTGCAGTCAGAACTACAAAACCAATCCAAATCCTCCCGTCCCGCTTGAATCCACAGCAAACTGCTTGTCATCAAGATACAGACTAATAACTATTTGTATAAAATATTTAGTGACTAATTTCTCATTACAGATGCTTTGGGGACCACTGTAAGCTGCTTGCTACAACTGAAATATTAAAAAAGAAAAAAAATAAAGGGGGGGAATTACTGACTACATTATTTGCTATATGAGTTGACCGGTTTTAGGAACTGTGGTGTTAAACCACAAGACAGGACCCTGCAGAGCATCTGGAGTGACTTTACCCGCTAGTAGAGAATAAAGTAGCAGCAGGTACCATGCCAGGAATGAGAATAGGTATTGCAAAAAAGAATTCATTTAAAGTTATAGCTTGAAAACATTGTGGATGGAGTGAGAACTGAGTGTAGAACTGAACCATTAACCTCCACAAGCTTTCCTCCTGTATTTGGCATTACTCAGAGCAATACAGTACATTTTTTTTTTCCTCATTAATAGATAAAAAGCTCTGTTTACTTCTTCAGTTTCACTTTTGCTAAACATGTATCCGTGGCAATGAACTGAAAAACCCAGCAGAATAAATAAATACAGACAAATACATGGAGGAGTTCAATTATCATTTTCCCCTATTGAAACTGCCTTTTAACAACTACATCTTCTGACTGACAGCTTATTAATACTAATTACATTAGATATATGCAACATAACTAATGCACTAGTACTTTCAATTATCTTCCCTTGTCTTCATTCCTTCCCTTGCTCTCCCATCCTCCCTTTTCATGCCCCATAACCGCTACCTTGGGCTGCAGCTCAGAGCAAATGGATCTGTCTGTCCAGGAGCAAAAGCCTTTTATTTCTTACAAGGGTAAGAAATGTAGGAAACTGGTGCATGTTAATGCATGGGTGCTTCCAGCCCCAGCACTTTGTGGGAAATGCTTTGGATCTTGGGGGAAATTTCCCATGGGGGTCTTCTGAATTTCTTATGCCAGTCCTGTGAAATTCCTCTGAAGGTCCTCTGAAGTTCCTGGGGAGGTCCCACACTGTCTTCAGGCTGTTGTGGCCTGTTTTGTACGTCAATTTTCACAGCTTTTCCAGAGCGCAGTAGAAACTCAGTGCTAATCCTGGTGACTGACTCTGCGGTAGATGGTTCGGTGATCTGAGATTGAAGCAGCACTGATTGACCCTCTTGTAATTATGAGCTCGAAAGAAGGATTCTGTGCTCTGCCTTTTTTCTTTTACAAAGTCACAGTCACTCCCTCCAGACCAAGGTCCCCAGTATTGTCTCAGCTTTGTTTACTTCTGTTTTTTTCCCCATATCTAATGAACTGTCAATCGCTTATGCAAATCAGGGTAGAAGAGACATTTAAAGGTTATTTATAATGCCAGAAAACATTATGAAATCAATCATTGCAGCTTTTACAGCTCCCCCTATTCAAGTGTCACTTAGATCTCTAACTTCTTACGTTATATTGCTATAATAGTTTACATAAGAAGACAAATATGTTTTGATTTTTTTGATATAAGCTTGCTGATTGCTAAAACATCTATGACAGTTGATATGGAAATCAGGGAGGTTTTGATTAGCCTTTTCTGATATGTAAATGCTTGTAAATGAATTTTATGTTTTGGCGTTTCTTTTACGTTCTATTTAAAAAGTAGGTAGTAGTATCCCATAGCAATTACACTTTTAAGAAAGAGCCTGAGATGAACATGTGAGTAGCATGTATTTAAAGGAACTCTAAGAGTAAACACTGACTATTCTGTGCGGAAAGTTAGTGGAGAGACCCTTCAGTTTTCACCAAGCGTTTACACCAGGCTCTTACACAGTCCTTACACGTGCCTTGGCTATAACACTTCATAATTGCGAAAAGTTAGACTGGACCCGTGGTTAGACACAAAATTAAATGGTTGTCCAGTAAAAAAACTCGATAAGATCGGACTACTACCATGAACTTGCAAGTGATTTCCTATACCAACTCCTTACGCAACGATTGTTGGTACTTGCTTCTTGCACTGTTAATGGCACGTGGAGAATGTCTCTGTACAGCAGGTTTTGAGCCTGTTGTCTCTAAGATGTCCTGAACAGCACTGGAAGGCAACATAGAGAGAAATGAGATCACCACCTCCCTCAGGATTTATTTCAATAGTATTATTCTACGGAGGAAATCAGTATGTTCAACCTGGTGCCCCATCAGGAAGCACTGCTTGGGGTCATGGGAAGCTTGAGATGATGCAGGTGGTGGAAAGTCCTCCTGCGTGTGGTCCTGGTGCAGCATCATGGGGCTTTGAGCACCCGGCGTGGGCAGGTATGGTGGGCGGTGCTCGGGAACCTCATGCTTGCAGGCTTTTTCAATAAGAGAGAAGTCCAAGTGATGACAAATCTACCATCTGTCCTCTGCAGAAAAGACAAATAAATGGTTAAACTCAACAGAAATGGTGACCTAAAGAAGAAGGTTTAAAGTATTAAAGTATTAATTATTAAGTATTAATTATTAACTGTTATTAAGGTATTAAAGTATTTTGACCTGGGTGCTAATTAAAGCTGAATCTTTCGTAGTCTCGGTGTTTGGAGGCCAGTAAGCTTTTTGAGGTGTTTCCAGAACAGGAACACTGGGCTGAAAAGAGGAAAATCATTCAGTGTTGGGGTCCTTGTCTTTCAGTTTTGGCTTCAAAGAGCCAACCTGACATTTTTGAATAGCAAGTTTGCTCTTGGGGAGCATCTGCCATCTTCTGCAAATGACACAGCTTTGGATCAAAGGACAGACAAAAAAAGCCGGGATGGAGGAGGCTGAATCCAAACCTCCCTGAAATGGGGAGGTGTGGCAGGAGGTTCTCCTCGCTGGTCCATCTGCAGCCTTGGATCTTGCATTTGTATTGTGCCCTGCTGGCATCCCTGCTCGGTTTGATGGAGTCCAAGGCTCTGTTAATTCACCTGCTTTCTTTCATCTTTCCAAGTAAATTAACAGCTATTTTAGCAGTATCATGGTAAATCTGTAACATTTATTTTGAAAAGGGAAAAGAGCTCAACAGATTACCTAGGTGTCCAGCTGTGATAATATTACCTGCCTTGTAAGATGCCGTAGGTGACTTTGAAGATGTAAAGCAAATTGAGGATTATATTAACTTCCTTCTGATTTGCTAAAATTATTAATTCAGTGTCGCAACTATCAAATCGTTTAGGTTATCATTTTTTAAGTATAAAAACATAACTGTCTTTTATATGCATGGTGAAGTACTGCCTTTAAGCCAATAAAACCTGTTTTGATTATATCTGCAGTAGAGGTTGAGACATCTTTTTTATTTTTTTATTGATGTTTTCTTTCTAATACAAGCTTATAGTAGCCTGCATTCACATTCAGTCTAAATAGTCAGAAGAGTGAGTTTTATCATAGAATTATAGAACGGTTGAGTTGGAAGGGACCTTATCAATCATCAAGTCCCCAACCCCCTGCCCTGGGCAGGGACACCTCCCACTAGAGCAAGTTGCTCAAAGCCCCATCCAGCCTGGCCTTGAATTGCCTGGCCTTGTATTGCATAGCAATGGGATTTTGTGATAGAATAGTTTTACCTTGGAGATTCCCAAACTTTCTTTCCATCTCTTTTGCCTCACTGCAGGGCAGATTTATGTCAGGTGTTACTCAGGGAGCAAAGACCACATTCACATCCAAAGCAAGTCAGCGGACTGGAAACAAGGTCTCTCTTTCCAGAAGTTTCTAGTCTAAAACATCACTATTGATTTGGGAAACCTAATTCTGCCTTTTTCCAAGCAGATAACTTCAGTGGTTTGTCTGTTCAGTGTAGCATCTTATGTCATTGTTGGAAGGCACTCTGCTTGGCTTCTGTGCATGTGGGGGCTCTTTGGAAGGGACTTGGTGACTCAGTCTGCACTATTTTAAGGGATGTCATTGCCAGGCAAGATCTCACATGGTTTCAGTAGTTTTGTTTCTGCCACTTCAGTGCTGGCTTCTGACTCTTTCCAGAAGTCTGTGTTCCCAGGGTCTGTGGGAAGAATTGCAAGGCTTTTTAGGGGAGTACATTGCAATTGCAGTGATTTAGAATCACGGGATCACAGAATGGTGATGATGGTTGGAAGGGACCTCTGAGATCATCGTGTCCAACCACACACACACCAGAGAAGAAAAAAAAACAAATCAAACCAACCCAAAACAAAACAAAACAAACAAACAAACAAACAAACAAACAAAAAAAAAAAACAAAAAAAACAAACCCAACCCAAAACCCAGCAAACAAACAACAAACCAGCCCCATAAAACAAATCACCCAACCCAACAAGCTCAGCTGCTAGAGCATGCCCTGAAGTGCCNAAAAAAAAAAAACAAAAAAAAAAAAAACAACCCAAAACCCAGCAAACAAACAACAAACCAGCCCCATAAAACAAATCACCCAACCCAACAAGCTCAGCTGCTAGAGCATGCCCTGAAGTGCCACGTCTATGTGTTTCTTAAATACATTCAGGGATGGTGAGGCACTGGAACAGGCTGCCCAGAGAAGCTGTGGCTGCCCCATCCCTGGAGGTGTTCAAGGCCAGGCTGGATGGGGCTTGGAGCAACCTGGTGTGGTAGGAGGTCCATGGCAGAGGGGCTGGAACTCAATGATCTTTAAGGTCCCTTCCAACATTAATGGTTCTATGATTCTATGATTCTTTGATGGTGCCTCCACCACCTCCCTGGACAGGCCTGACCACCCTCTCACTGAAGTAGTTCTTCCTAGTATCTAATCTAAACCTCCCCTGCCTCAACTTCAGACCATTTCCTCTGGTCCGTTCATTATTCCCTTGGGAGAAGAGGCCAACACCCACCCCTCTACAACCTCTTTTCAGGTAGCTGTAGAGGGCAATGAGGTCTCTCGTCAGCCTCCTCTTCTCCAAACGAAACATGGCCAGTACCCTCAGCCTCTCCTCATAGACTCTCCTAGTACGAGGAGTAGAAAGGGGAGTAGAAGGAAAAGGTGGGAATGGCCAGGAGCAGCTGTTATCCACCATAATGTAATGATGTTTTTTTGGGATGGCAAGGCTCACTGCTTAGGGAGGCTCACATAGATACCTGGTGTCATACCTCGAGCACTGACAGTGAGGCAGAATAAGAAATTAAACATTCACCCAACAGAATAAAAAAAAATAATCTAATTTTTTGTTGGGGGAGAACCTTAAAGTGTCTTAACCCCAGGATTAATAGAGAGACATATTTTCCAGTTCAGGTTCCCTATTTAACTAGGTTTTGCTAATCTACATTTCCAGGGCAGATGTAAGACAGAAGTCAACGCTGTGGTCTCCTACCTGCCCCGTGTTCTTCTGCCCGTGCTCTGCTTCCAAGACAATGATATCATTGCTTACATTTCATTGCCTCTTCCATTAATCAGGAACAATTTGAAATCGTAAGAGCACTGTAGCATTTCTGTTAATCAATAACTAACTGAGCTATTAATTTACTCCTAATATATCGTTCTTTAGTGTGCAGAGAGTGAAAACTTGTCGATTACCTGTCCTGATCCTACCCAGTGCCCACGAGGGTTGGTGGAGAGGTTTCTCTGGGCTTCAGCAAGTGCCCAGGGATGCCCTGAGATGCCCCATTGGAGGTGCTAAGGGTTGCAAGAAAAGCAGAAGCTCTGAAGCCCCTCACATCACCGCCGTTCTACAACTTCAAGGTTTTAAGAGCAGCCCTAACTGCAGTTAATATTGATAGATGTGGGTTATTTTAAGGATTAGGATTTTTTTGAGATGTCTTCTGCCTTTCTTTTCTTTGCAAGGTATTTATTGGTAAATTTGATTCCAAGCTCCCCTTTCAACTAGGAAAGAAAATAACTGTGGCACTAAAATACTTTAAATTGGGGTATGTTGCATGTAGTAAGTTTGGACAGACATTGCTTGACCCTTGTTGGGACCAACAATATGTGTTCTTCCTCTGCTGGTGTTTATCATTTCTATAGCAGGGGGAAGGAAGGGGAAGTGCCCACGTTTCCATGTTCTTTGCAGTTCCCTGTGACAGGTTCATACGTACCCACCTTTAAGATCTGCGACTGCCTCGGTGAGGTCTAGCAGAAGACATCTGCTAGAGTCCTTACCAAATGTCCCGCAGCAAGATGTGAGCTGGAAAATTCCATAGCTAAAACGTTTTACAGTAGCAGAGCTCTGATAATGAGTTTAACAAATAATTAGCTGCAGTAGCGCTTTGTTTTATAAAAGTGCAGTAGTTGATGAACTTGCTATGTCACAATTAGAAGCTCATTAGCAAACAAAATTCAAGGGTAACAAATACCTTAAGGGCATGTTTTTAGGAGTATTTCATGAAATCCTAAAATTAAAGGAAGAAAAGTGAAGAAATGTAATTTTTTCCCCCAGAAATGCCACACACCTCCAGCGGGACTGGGGACAAGGGGAGATGTGGGAGGTGTCCCTGCCCACGGCAGGAGGGTTGGAAGTCGATGATCTTTAAGGTCCAACCCTTCCCACCCAAACCATTCTATAATTCTATGCAGTAGTCAGGAGGGAAGCTCTCTAGGACTTTCCACGTCATTAGAAACGGCACTGTATTCCCATTTTATTTTTCTCAACTAGTAAAGTCGGTATTGTTTTTCTACTCTGTTGTTTGATTTGATGGTTTTAGAAAAAAAAAGGAACACATTCCTTTTGCTATTGCGTGTATCTCAGGAAAGAGTTTTTTCTTTGGTTTTGATCTTTTTTATTTTTCAGTCTCATTGAGGAAATAGTAATCCTAACAAAGCTGGCAAAAAATATTTCCTGGGCTGGTCACAAAACACCAGGAGATGCCTTCCATGAAGCCATGTACTCCATCAAAGAGTATTTCTAGGGAATTTTTGCTGTTGTTTATGTGCTCATTTGAAGATGTCATTTTCTGTGGCTAACTCCGCCTTATCTCCAGAAATCCATCCCTCATTCTCTCTTTAATGGATAAAGCAACAGGACAAAGAGAGCTGGTTTTACCCTTGTCCTGAGAAAAACCTTTTAGAGAACAGTAATGAACTTCTAACAAATGAGAAAGCTGGTTATCACTGGAGAGAATTAATTTTTGACTTGATGGAGAATACCTATGCCAAATTACAAGCCACGATATCCATCTGCTTGCTGTTATCCAGCAATATAGATTTATTGTGACATTTCAGAGAAGGAGTAAGAAAACATATGAACAACTGTTTTGGTTCGTTAGCCCTTTATTGGTAAAGCATGGTGCTCAGTGATGTTAGAGGTGTACAAAAAGACAATCCTTTGGCTGAAACTATACAATCGTTGCATTTACAAGGCTGTGTAGAGCATCCCCAAGGGCAAGCTTACAAATCAGCTGCTGCTTTATGTTACTTGACTGTGAGACCGTTCTTTGGGTTGATACTGGAGTGATTCAGCCAGTAGCTCCAGGAGATGGGAGAAAATGTTGGGGTACATCCAGATCCCTCTGGATAGCAGCTGCTTAGGACACCAGACTCGCTCATCCCAGTGTCAGAAAGATAAAACACACTCATCTTTCCTCCAGCTCCTCTGCCACCACGGCTTGAGAGGGCTGCTGGGGGGGGCTAGCGTGGGCATGGGGCAACCAGGGTCTTCTGCTCATTCAGAACCAACCTGTCAGACCCAAGGGAGGTGAAGGAAGGACCACCAGGACAGTGTCACCCCAAGTATTTCCAGTTTAGACTCTTAGCTCCGGTTGTCATCATCAAAAGCCTTTCATTTGTGGCAGGTTTCTAGGCTGGAAAATCCATCTGTGTTGTCTCTTTCTTTTTCTCACAAGTATTTACTTTTAGTCCACTGCAGTGGGCTGTTATGTGGGTTGATTGATTTGCAATTAAGGATCTGAGAGTCAGGATCTTACAGCCTTCTAAGCCAACTCCCTTTCCATATGGGAGAACCTCTGGAAATGCACTTTAGGTTTATGACACTGGCTTGGCTTAATTTAATTTACTGTTCACTTAACCGATTATTTAAAGTACCAGATGTGACAGACAATAGATTCAGATGAAATATTACCTCAAAGGCATGTTAAACATGTAGAATATGCTTTTCGTATGTGAAGGTAGTGAATGTCCCCTGTCTACATGCAAGAGCAATCTGTTTGGTTTTGAAAGGATGGTGAGGCTGGGTGGGAGACACGGTCCCTCGTTTCTTCTGCAGCCTTTGGGACAGCTGATGTCAGAGTCTAACCAAAGCTCTGGTGGGTGAGCTAAAATGTGAATATCGAAAAAAGCCAGCAGCAAAGGATTTGTCATGTGTTAAACATTTGTTCTTAATTATTTACTGACATTAGGCTAAGTAATTCTGCTAGTAGTCTAGTACGTACCTTAAAGTCAGACAATAAAATGGGGCCAGAAGTGTGGAACATCTCCTACTTTTAAGAGCGCGTGTCGTCTGATGTCTGGGATGGTCTTTATGAAATGAGAGGTCAGACAGAACAGTGTTGGTAAAGTGTGTGTAGGTCACAAATACTTGCTGACCTTATGGTCATTGGTGCACTAAAACCTTGAGCTGGGGTAAGGTTCAGATGCTTCGAGGGCTGGTCCTAAGAGGTGGCATTGGGCATCAGGTAGGAACAGAAGATTGGCAGCAGTCTGCTGAGGCCTCCCACCTTTTTTCTCACCATTGCATTTATCCTTTGGAGCAGGGTGATATTTTTGGTCAAAACGAGCAATGGAGACACGTTTAATCCCAGGAGTACCTCAAGTTCAGCAGGCAAGAGACCTGGCTGCTTTTGGAGAAGCAAACATGAGAAAGAGCTAGGGTTGTTCAGCCTGGAAAAGAGAGGGCTCCAGGGAGAACTTCTAGCAGCCTTCCAGTATCTGAAGGGAGCTCCAGGAGAGCAGGAGAGGGACTCTTTGTCAGGAAGTGTAGTGATAGGACAAGGGTTAATGGTTTTAAACTGGAAGAGGGGAGATTTAGATTGGATATTAGGAAAAAATTATTTCCTGTGAGGGTGGTGAGGCACTGGGACAGGTTGCCCAGAGAAGTTGTGGATGCCCCATCCCTGGAAGTATTTAAGGCCAGGCTTGATAGGGCTTTGAGCAACCTGGTCTAGTGGGAGGTGTCCCTGCCCATGGCAGGGGGGTTGGAACACAATGATCTTTAAGGTCCTTTCCAACTCTAACCATTCTATGATTCTATGCCCATCATCAATACTTTTATCATCTGAGATTCCTTCATGTTGGGGCAGGGCCTCTCTAGGGTACTCATCTAGACCTTTACTATTAAAGAAAGATTAAAAAGTAAGCTTCCAGTAATGCAGGAACCCGACCTTTGAACTTCCCTGTGCTAGTGGAATGTTAATCTGATCTCAGCAGTACCCGATAAAGTCAATCTGTCTTCCTTGCCTAGTTAATTTTTAACTGCTTCTATGGATAGGAGAGCTGTGGTAGGTGAGCCTAAGAGAGGGCTGCTTTACCACAGCCCCTAGTATGGAACTGGGAACAATATGAACTAAACTTCTATCATTATTTCTATTCTGTATTATTATTCTTAATAATCGCTATCAATAATATTAATAAGTATATATTAATTATCAATTAATTATTAAATATTAATGATATTACTAATTATTATAATAATAATAAGTATTATTTATCCAAGACTTGGTGTGTAGGCGTGTTCTCTGAACTGACGCTCAAGGGTAATAGTACACCAAAAAATCTGCTTGTGTGTACATGTTCGCGGTGTGCTGTCAGGCTGTTAATGGGAACAGTATTTCCTGGGTCTACAGCAAATGTTTTTAGCAGCGTTAACTGGGAAAGAGGATTGATGCAACCAAAACCACTTTTAGCTCCAGTTTTGGGGTGATTCATTAGTCAATCCTGGGGTATTGTCTCAAAGTTTATAGAAATATTTAAACTTCACTTTTAAAGCATTTTTTTTTTAATATAATCTTTTGATTTCGCTAGTGGTGATTTTGGCAGTGTTTCTGTCGTTCTGCATCAATACTTAGAAAGCATGCGAGGCTGTAAAGATTAATGCCCTGTATCAGCACAGCATTTAACATGCTGAATTTTATCATCATTGTAAAGGGAGGGAACTCAGAGATTTTAAAGCCTGTCTCTGTTACATGGACGGCCCCAAAATTACAGTGCTAAGGTAACGGCAAGCCCAGGCTCAGACTCCTGTTGAACCACAGGTCAAAACCACTCTAGACCTTCTGTGCTTCCACTGCCACCATCTCACTGCTCTGTCAGAGACACTGATGTTTTTTGCAGGCTCAGAAAGCTTCCATGAAGAGACCATCCACAGTCAACAAGACCTAAAGGTTCAGGTCACTGCCAGGGGAAGCATGTTAATGATGGACATAGGACCTCAGCAGAGAAAAGTGGGAGTTAGAGGGTCCCCAGGTGGCTACAGAAGGGGTAGTGTCTTCCTTGTTCTCTTCAACATGGACTTTCCAGAAGCATTTGTGTGCCTAACTCCTCCTGAAGTCCAAGCTGTCAGGCGACTAAAGGACTTGGAAAGCCTAACCCCAATTAATTATCTGGTTGTAAAAAAAAAGCTGGATCAGCACGAAAATATGGAAAAGATGAAGATGCTGCAAATGCAATACAGAGAGCTGAAGTGTGCACTTCTATCACTAGATTGCCCCAACACATGCATAGCTCATTCAGGCAACTCTAACCTGGAATAACATTGAATTCCCTTTTTTTTTTTTTTTCTTTTTCCCAAGGAGAGGATGTATAGAACAACTTTCTCTGCCCGCTCTCAGATCCCACCCTACCATGCCTGTCTGCCCAGTGCCCTTTAGGGGAGCTAGTCCTGTCTGCCAATGCGGGAGGTGACAGCTCTGTGTGAATAATTAGCAGAAATGCAAATCAACTTAAGTGTGTTTTTTAAGACTCCGTGCCTGGAGCTGTGCTAAACTTAGCAGCTATGAATAAACAGCACCAGCGTTCCCCTTCTTGAAAGGACAAAGAGCCTCCTGGTATTTGGGACGTGTCTGGTACATTTGCTATCTCAGCGGAGCCAACCCCAAACATTTCATCATGTGGGCAGGCCCTCAAAAATTACTGAGATTAATAAACGTTGAATGTTTTAGTTTCTGAGCCTTCAAGGTGTACTTAGCTAACATCTTGAAGCTTTTCTTTGCAACTGAAAGGCTGGGAAATTACTCCTGGTTAATGACAGTAAGATCCTCATGTAATCACCTTATTTCAGGAGCAAGACTTTTAAATAAATTCCAAGAGACTCCTGATAATATAGCAGGAACTGGCAACATTGAAGTATGATCCTCTATTGTTAAACTGTTTGCCCTTAATTAGTTTTTATTTGCAATATTGGCAGCTAATCTCCTCTCTCTATTACACATATACAACTTCCAGTGATGGGCAGAGCAGAGTATATATGTAGTTGAAGACATACTTTCATCCTCCCCATGTAAGATTTCCAAAGCACCCAGGATTTTTTATTAAAATTAAGGTGTGTAAGACGTGTGGGAGAAGTCAATAGTTCCAGATCTGACCTTGATTTCCCCTGGTTTAGAGATAATGAGAGACTTACGGGACCACTGACTAGATGCAGCCCAGTGACCTGGCTAAAAAAAAAATGCGGTGGATGGTGGAATAATTGTATCTGTCTTTCAACATCATCCAATTTTTGAAAAATAAATAAATAAATTTTAGTTTCAACAAGGTGACATTTGATGATGTTCACTAATTTAAGAGAGACTGATTTATGCATGTTTAATCTTCACTAATGATGACTCCAGGGCAAGAAATGAAAATACGTTCAGTTAATAATATGTGTATATATTATTAACACCTTTACTGATGGAGACTGTTCTCTTCCTGGTAGACAAATGTACAAGCGATTTGTGGAAGATCCAAATGAGTCCGGGCTGTCAGAACCTTTCTCTAACTTAGCGAAATGTAGAGAGCAGGAATATTTGGGCAGTAAAAATTCTCAGCTGATCAACTGTGATTCAAAACTGGTTTAAAAACTAGAAGTAAATACAACAAGCAGCCCAATCCCTCATGTTTTGAGTTGCTGTATGAAAATGAAATGCTGTGTATTGCTGTTTTTATTATGCCCTGATTGGGGCTGGCTTCTCCTCCTGCCATACATATATTAAGAAGGATGCAATCCTTGAATTCAGTCTACGTGCTGACAGACAAAACTTATTGCGAATATTAATGTGCTTGGCCTAATCATCCTGCTAGTTTTTGTGTAATTTGCTCGGCCAGGGAGTTGGAATTCCCTCCTAGCTGTTACAGATTCAAGCATTTATGCAAAATCCTCCAGTCTTGAGATTTACCATGGATTATCTACAAATATTTGAATACATTAGCGCAGTCTTTTAAATGCTTTCCCTTTATTTACATATAGAACAAATAACAAGCAACTTGAATGACAGCACTGTAATTCCATCAAGGGGCTCGTGTCCTGAGAAACCACAGAAATAAAGCCCTGAGAGACCCACGCCGTTGGTGGATCTCCACACTGGAATTACGGCTCCGTAACCTGGATTTCAGGTTAAAAAAAATAATTTAATACATTGTAGAGCTGATGTCGTGTTTGGAAGAGGCAGAGAAGGGTAGGGGTGGCACTCTTTCCTCTCATCTGCCTCTACCACCATCCAGGGAAAAAATCCGTTATTTCCTTGGTCTTGCAACATCTGTCGTTGTGACAGCAGATCAGAGAGTAAGCACTGGATGCATGTTACTGATGGTGGGGATTGAAGAGCTCCCTTCACCCTGACCCACCTGGGTTAAGGAGGGGTTACCCTCTATCCATGGCTGTTTTAGGAGCTGATGCCTCTTGCATTGATTTATGAGGCTGCTGCACTCGCGCTCAATTGCAGATTATTGCAGTACATGGGCGGGTGGATTGATGCGAGAAGACCGGCCTGGGCTTGGTTTCTGCTCTGAATGTTCCTCCTGGAAGGAAGAGAGAATAAAATCAAACCCAAAGACTTGCAGGCTTGCCTCTGTAGCAAGAGAGATGGGTTCCTGCCGATCCCAGAGGTAAAGCCCTAACAGTTTCCATGGAATAGTCAATTATCTGTTTCATTGCACAAGCCAATATCTTTTCTCAAAAAGATGTATTAGAGTGTTTAGCCATTCAAGTGATCCATCTGGCTGAGCATTCGGAGATGCTCTTTAACTTGATTTATCAGGCCCAGAAGCGGTGTCCTTGATAGCTTCTGGGACTGTATGGGGAGTGTCCGTGCATCCACTTGGTAGTCGCCGGGACTTGTGACCTCCAGTTCCTCGTGGAGACAGGGCCGGTTCCATCAGGCTTCTCAATCAGGACAGACTTACTGCACATTAGCCCGAGGCTGCAGTGTAATGGTGGGATTTTAAAATTGCCGTTGCAGATGAGGGCTGAGGGGCCACCAGATGCTTCCAAGGAAAATGCAAGAAAGCCTCCAGGCAGCAGATCCTTGATAAGACACCATCTTTTTCTGCAGCAGAATCCACACCTAAATCCTAATGGAGTCTGGCTAAACCCCTGCAGCATGAGATTGTATATTCCCTTTAAATCTCCTCTATTTATAAAATACACATTACAGCCCCGGTATTCACGTTATCCCCGTTTCCATCGGGTATTTTCTCCGACGCAGTTAAAATGTGGCACAGTGCAGTTTTTGGGTAAGTCCCTTTTGTGGCGTTCTCGTCTGGTTGGCAGCGGGGTCTGTGCCGACCTGCAGCCCTGGAGGGTCGGGCACAGCTACGAGGTGCCCATGGGAGAAGGGAGCAAATCTCCCCCTGAAAAACAGGGAACAGGGATCGCAACGTATCTGGGTCAGGCATCATTGGGAATCGCTGCCGAGCACATGGTGGGATGCAGAGCCAGAGCCTTGGGCTGCAAAGAGGGGGGGAAGGAAACCCACCCCAGGGAGGTGCTGGAGATGGGTTTGGGACCAGGGAGATGCTCCACGATGAAGGTAGGACCCCACTGCCAGGCACTGCTGCAACACAGGAGCAGCTAGAAAGAGGCTGTATGCAGTGTTTACATCCTCAAAGCGCATTTCAAGGCAAAAACATTTACTGTAATACAAGTAAATTAAATCAATGGTGTAATATTTTAATGACTAAAAACTTCAGGGGAAATCCTACGTCTTTTCTTCCGGGCTATCATCCAGCTATACAGCATTCTTTAAAGGTAAATTATTACATTAAATGAAGCTTAGATTCCCACTTGCTGCTTTTTAAAACTGAAGATTGCCACTTGGCTATGATTTATTCTTCTCCCCCCCCCCCCAACTCTTTGTTTTTTAAGTGAGAATTGCAACAAAGTTCAAGTATGACTGCATTTTGGAGCAAGTGGAGTTATATATTTAATATAATCCAAAACAGATTGTCTACTCAAACACTGTTCATTAAATGAACTGTCTGCAAGTGTGATTTACAGTGCAACGTGGTCATGTGAATGTCTGTGTGTATTTAATAACTGCACAGTAATAGCTTATTGGCAGGAGTGGTAATTCGATTTTGGAGTTTTATCTTATTTTTGAATTTCTGGACCGTGAAATCCTGCTGTCTGACACACTTTCCCATTGCTTAATCTCCTGAGATTTGTGTAAAGAACAACAACTTCCCTCCTTGCTGAAGGGCCGGTGCCCTGCTATGTGGTTTTTTGTTGCTGACCCCCGAGTGCGACTATTCATGTACACCCATCTCGAATTTGTGGGCTCTGTACCGCAATACACAGGGGAGTTAGACAGAAATGCTGACATGTGATGAGCTAAGACCTCCAGTCCTGGAGAAGATAAAATCTTCCAGTATTGCCTAAGTGCAAAAATTTTCAAGGATCTTTTTCTGCATAATCTGTTGTTTTCTGTATTAACTTGCTGCGCTTTTCTGTTGAAGTCAGAACGCTCTTATTTAATTTACTTGAGGAACTAAATCAGTAATTCTTATTCCACAGAGACTTGTACGTGCGCTCTCCTCCCTAAGGCTTGCAAGTTGGTCAGGTTGGCGCATGGGTCAACCCACATTATACTGTACTTGGATATTCTGAAGGCCTTGAGAAACAGTTTTAGAACCAAGTGTTGACATTTTTCCTTCGGAGTGGTGTCTGTCCATTATGGCTATGCTTCCCAGAGAGGTTAGTGGCTTCAGGGGCTCTCCCGAGCCCACAGAGAGCTGCGTCGAGGCCACTCTGCAGAGCAGGATGAGGACACAACACTTGGGATGGCAAGAAGGACACGAAGCTGGCGGTGGCAGGATTCATCCAGGAGAAGGGGAACTTTCCCAGGAGAAGGGGATCTTTCCCATGGCCCACACTTGGGGTTGTGGGGCTCACGTAGTAACGGGTTAGTGAGGCTACATGCATAGTACATACTTGATGTAATTCAAGGCGAAGCTCGATGAGGCCCTGGGCAACTTCGTCTACTTGGGGGTGTACCTGTGACTATGGGGAGGTCGGACTAGATGACCTTTTGGAGGTTCCTTTCAGCCTGGATGATTCTATGATAGTCTGGTAGGGAATTATTATTAATTTGCATTTTTTTAATCGCCTGCCTTTGCCATAGCTGTGGTGAATGGTGTCTCACAGCAAGTTCAGCTCCCGCCTCCTCACCCTTTCTTTCCTTTCTCTCAGAAATGCACTGCACGATTGAACAAAATATTTTGAGTACCTGTAATCAAATATAATTCCACCTTCTGAATCAGTCAGCAGTGTAAAGGCTTCATAAAGGGTTCCAGGGGCCCAAATAATAGCAAACCCACCCTCTTATGTGACAACACAGGCATCAGCTGTCATCTCCTCACATCGGTAACGCAGGTTCTTTAATTCACTTGTCATTATTTTAGTGTCTTTCTGCCTAGTGGAACACTATTGTCCCCATAAATACACGTCTGAATCAGCTAATTATTCATAAAGGATTAGAAGCGAAGTCCTTGCTTTAAGGCTGGCTCTGCCCCTGAAATCATACCATTTAAGATCTTAATTATTTAAAATCATACATAAAGTTGTTTCCTTGAAGTGCTGGAGCCAATTAGTTGTCAAATACAGTTGGGCAGTGCAGATGCGATGCAAAAAATATTCTTCTATTGCTTTCTTTTTAGAAAAATCATCTATCAGGTAATTCCTGAACCTATAATCAGCTTGATATTCCCAAGGGAGGGTCAAAGAGCAACTACTAATGGGGAAGTAAGAGGATGCACAAAGTCAACTAAACCAAGGTTCATTTATGGGGAATTACAGCTGGGAAAGAAAGTTTTGCAGTGTGGAGGTTTCTTCTACCCCTACAACGGTGGTTACCAAACCTAAGGGCCTGGTACCAAGCCTTTGGAAGTCAACAGATAACTTCTAGTTAATAGTGGCTAATCCTGAAGTCAGATTTCTATTTGATACTTGTTGTGAGGAAACAAATGTCAAGGCAAGTACAGAAAACAAAACGGGAGAGGTTTGCATCAGCTTTTTAAGGAACAACCCGTGCTGAGGGCCAGGACTGAGAGGGCCATTGGAAAGACGAAGAACTGAGAAGGAATTGTCGAGCCTGAAAAGTCTGAAAGCTTTCTGAATATAGGAAATCATGGCAAATAATTGTGATCTCGTTGCTGTGTTTTGATACTGTAAAATATTTTCATGTTGCTGTTTTGTTCAGCTGCATTTTAATGCTTTAGATCGTATTTAAACATTAACCCTCATTATATGTATTCATAGCCCATATATAAGTGCTGTTGGTTTATGATCCAAAATTATCTTTCATTGTCCCAAGCCGAAGCATTTTAGCATTATTACAGCAAATCTTCTGATTGTTTAAAGTTATTTCTTCATTTTTTTTCATTTTACCAGAGAGGTTGAAATGGGAGAAGGGTTGAAATGGGAGCAGGGCAGCATCTCCTGCGAGAGGCTCCAACCTGGAGCAGCTCTGGTGTTTTGGAAAAACAACAGCAAAGCAGCAGGAGAAGATATTTCATGAATGTATTTTAAAGTGGCTTTTGTTGGCCAAACCCTTCTCTCCTTGAAATCATTGAACGGGACCTCCTGTGACTAGAGGGAGGACAGCACCAAACAAAAAAAAAAGCATTTGAAAATGCCATTTTTAAAACCAAAATGTTTGTTAAAGTGACAAGGTGTTTTTCAGAGACAATGAAACTCACAGTCATCATGTAAAAGCACAATTTTCTTTCTTTATTCCCCTCAGAAGGAGCTTCATTAACACTGGTATGGAGTTTAAGAGACGTTAATATTCACCTTCCATTCCCTTGACAGAGTGTCTGGCTGCGACGTGAAGGACCGTATGCCCTTAATGTAAACCCGTGCACAATGCAGATTGCCTCTTACAGACACTATTCTTTTGATAACTGGAAAATTAGGCAAGAAGGGCAAGAAAGTCCGTCCAGTGAGATCCCAGCCAAAGCCAAAGCAAGCTTGTGTGTACAACTGCAAGAAGAGCGTGAGACAGTGGTGGCTTGGGTGGGATTTGGTGACCTTGCTGTAACTGTTCAAGATTTAAAGATTTTTAAAGATTTCCTCTGAGTTTGGTGGGGTTTGTTTTAGTTAAAAGAGCCAGTAACAAGAGCCAAAAAAGGTTGATGAGCCTTAAGCTGCTCTCTGTGCTCGTAGGGTTTTATCAGTCTTTGCTTCTTTCCTTTGTATGTGTATATGTTTGTATCTTATCTCTGCACAGTAATGGTATCTAGCAGGCTAGATAACTGTTTGGTGCCCAGAAGTGTGTTATCTGAAGTTTTCTATCAGGTAAGTGAATGCAAACTGAGGAAGCTTTGCAAAATGGATGCGTGCGTTAGGAGAACGGGGAACCTGACTGTGTTTCTGCTGCCTGTGCTGTTCCACGTATTGACTCCATCTCTGAGCGGTTCTTGCCTTGTGGCAAAAAAAACCTCTGGCTTTTACTGTTCTAATTGATACACCGTAGGGTTCAAAAGCATTAAGGCTCTACGACAGCACCCACGACAATGGTCCAAATCCCCCAGAGCCACCACAGTCAGAAGCTCCCAGAACCGCCACAGTAACAGTGAACCCTGATTAGAGCGTGCCATCTACAAAGCATGCAAGGTTATGTTGATACCTTCTGCCACCAAATCAAAATGCTTCTGCTTACCAGCTCCTGGCTGCACAAAGCACAGAAGTGGTTTAGAGTTAAAAATGGGAAATAGAAGTGAAAATCCAGAAATCTGGTTTCTTGAGTGCCAGGAGAAGTGTTGCCTTGCTTTGCCTTTTTAGGCTGTGGGCCAGTGCAGACATGACACAGCAGAGGTTATCAATACTGCTGGAGCTTCGAATGCATGTGGCAAACACTGTCACAAAATGTACTATCCCAGTACCCTTTTTTCTTGTCCTTTCCCTTGTCCCTTCCCTCTCCCCTTCTTTTCAAAGCCATGCACATCAGAAAACATCTGGGCTCGGAGAGGACCGGTTGCCCACAGAAAAAGGTGTGCTGTGGAGGGGACCGAGTGGCACTGAGAACTCCACTCAGCCTCTCAAACTGAATTTTGGCATCCAAGGAGGAGAGGAGGGCCATCTGCATGAGGCTTAATCATACTAGTGTATGCTCAGCCGTGTTGGCTATTTTATCTTGCCATTGCACTCTGTTTGCTTCTTCCCAATGTGCTATCCAGGCCTTCAGAAACACTTGAATTCATTCATTTGGTCCTCATCTCTGGGCTTTATCTTGGCTTTGTTGACACTGCTGCAAAGCCTGGACCTGCTTCTGCACACACTGCGCATTCTAGGTACCCAGTCCCAGGGAATACTTGGTATATATATCCTATGAGGTATATGTATCCTATGAGCACAGGCTGAAGTTGGTGGGGCTGTTCAGACTGGAAAAGAGAAGGCTCCGGGGAGACCTTCTAGCAGCCTTCCAGTATCTGAAGGGAGCTCCAGGAGAGCTGGAGAGGGACTCTTTGTCAG
>VZRU01012187.1:416146-427614 GCA_013398155.1 Pedionomus torquatus
CAGTTTTGGGTCACCTGTCCTGTCCGCTCCTCCTTGCAGGTGGGACCCCTTTACACTTTTCCGATTCCGACCCTCCAACAGGAAAATGATGAAGATTATCTGACCTTGGTTCTTCTAGCAATAAGTCTAAACAAGGGCCTCTCTGCACCATCCCTTGGTATAATCAGGTCTTATCACTGTGAGACGAAACAGTTCTGAACAATGTGCTGTTAATTTCAGAGTTTAGTTAGTTAGAAGAGGCCTAGCCAAGAAAGCAAAACTGTAAACCAGAAAATTGGTTTATTTTACCTCAAACCAGGACAGGGAGGCAGGATCTATTTCACAGTCTCCCTACCAGTCTGGGAGCTCATAAGCCATGAGGGTGCAGGTGGATGCACCAAGGCTGGCTGGTGGACCTGAGCTGGAGTGACTGGGGCTTGCTGGACCACAGGAGTGGGGAAGGAAGAGCTCCTGTAATGGTCAGTCCAGTGACTTTGGTTTGCTAAATGTAGGATGAGCTTCTTCAGTCTCTTTGTTCCCTCGTTAGTGCTGATTTCTCACAGGCAGTGGATAACCTGTTGGACGATAGAACGTCCACTTGGGTTATCCCGAGTGCGTGCCTGGTACGTTGGGTTATCCTGAGTATGGCCTTAGGCAGGGCCGTGCTACTCGTCTGCAACTAAAATGAAATGAATTGCGAGAGCAAAAATGGATGAACTATGATTTGTGAGTGCTCTATTAGCTGGCTTCTCCTGGAGAGGTGTAATCCATGCTGATGTTGGCTTTCATAGAATCATAGAGTCGTTAGCGTTGGAAGGGACCTTGAAGATCATCGTGTTCCANGGAACAAAAGCTTCTGTGGTTCTGTATTCATTTGCTTCCTTCCATCTGCATTCAGTGCTCCATGCTCCCTGTGACTACTTTTTTGCTCATGGTGGTAGGAAATGTTTTAACAGAGGGTGAGCCTGGAAATATTAGAGGGGCTGTTACATGATGAGGTAAGGAAGGGAAAGCAGTAAGAAAAAATTGCGGTCTTTGTATAGTGTTAACTATTTCAAAGGTACTTGGGAGTTTTTGGCTCCTTTTAACTTCTCGGAGTTGTGAAAATGTTAATTGACTATCTCACAGGGTGGCTAATAAGTTTCTAGATTATAACGTGTTGTTGAATTGCTTATGCTTGCTAAAGATGGAGATCCGTAGTGCTAACAAGGGACAGACCACAGCAGATATTTTGTTTTTCCTACAAAGTTTTCAGCGTGGACAAGCAGCTTTCATGGTTCCAATGTGAAGACTGGTTTGGCTCGGCTCGGCTCAGCGCTGTTGGATTGTTTATCTCAAGGGAACTGTCGGTGAGACAGGCATTTTCCATTATTGCTTTCCGAGTGTTAAATTTGACTTGTTCTCTTACCTCATTCTTGCTACAGAGACTAATCATGCCCTGATTTATTTTCTTTTTTTTTTTTTTTTTGGTTACACAACTATTTGGAAAGAACACTCTGAGTGTTCTATTCAGCTTCAGACTGGCACAACTCTGCTAAAAGGCTGGAGTCATTTAAACTGATTTTTTTATCTCCTCCTTCTCCTTCTCTCTCTCTTCTATTCTTCAGGTTACTTAAACCATCAGCAAGAAAAATCATAGAATCATAGAATGGTTAGAGTTGGAAAGGACCTTAAAGATCATTGTGTTCCAACCCCCCTGCCATGGGCAGGGACACCTCCCACCACACCAGGTTGCTCAAAGCCCCATCCAGCCTGGCCTTAAATACTTTCAGGGATGGGGCAGCCGCAACTTCCCTGGGCAACCTGTTCCAGTGCCTCACCACCTTCACAGCAAAGAATTTTTTCCTAATATCCAATCTAAATCTCNATCTCTGCTCTTTCAATTTAAAACCATTCTCCCTTGTCCTATCACTACACTTCCTGACAAAGAGTCCCTCTCCAGCTCTCCTGGAGCTCCCTTCAGATACTGGAAGGCTGCTAGAAGGTCTCCCTGGAGCCTTCTCTTTCCCAGGCTGAAAAGAAAAATACTGCTGCACCAGTAATTACTGGAAATAGAAGTTGTATTTAAATAAATATATGCATCATAGTAAGCATTGATTTCCAAGAACTGTGTACAACATACCTGCTCTAGATGGAAAAATGAGAGGCAAAGTCGGAGAGTGGCAAAACTGGGGTACAGCTGGGTGCAGAGACTGGGTTCTTTGGGTCAGCAACTGACCTGAGAAGGCAGGTGGAGAGAGAATTGTGGGAATAAAATGGGATCTGTGCTGTGATAAAATGTGTTATTGGGCACATCGGGGAAAACCCCATACCACTAACAAGGCAAACCACCCATATTTGTGGCTAATACTGACAAGCAGGAGGTTGCTATTAGAATAATTTGAGCGACCCCGGTGGAGTAAGGTCACTCTTCCCATGATGTTCTCGATTCTTTGCAACTGTCTGCGGCATGTGATTTTCTGAAATGTAATTCCATATCCCCACGCAGAAGTTTCTTAAAAGGATCATTTTATGTCTTGATGACTTCAAATCAGTTTCCGGTTGCTTTAATTATTATTATTTTTTTCTGTACTGACAAAGTGTTTTCTTGCTGAGACATGTTTTTGCCTGAACCGCACGTTTTTGAAAGATCCTGTGTGTCTGAGATTCCACCTCATCAAAACCAACGTGAGAAATTGCTCAAATATAGATTCACAAACGTGGATTTCCTAAATGCATTTTGCTCAGCCTTTGGCGTGGATCTTAGTTGTTCTGGAGGGCACAGGATGGAATGGAGTATGGTTTAAGGCAAATCCTGAAATGGTAACGTCATTAACAAAGGAAGCCCGTTAATTGATAGGTTTGAGAGGGAGTAGCTATTTTGGTTCACCGATCCCTATAGATTTATTGGCAAATGCAATCTCATCGTTGCTTGCAGTGCAGTTCCGAAAGGGGAAGAACAAAAAAATAAAGGAAGCTTTTCAGAGCTCGGCTTTATTTTAATAGGTTAGACCGGTGCAAACCTGTGTGATAGCGTTTCAGATGAAAGGACTTAGATCTAACAGGTCTCCTTTCTGTCAGACTAGAAAGGACGTGAACTATTATTTTTGACACAGAGGGGAAGTAATCAAATATTTAGGTCTTTTGTTTTCATTAAGAAGAACAGGAGGATAAAAAATAGATACCAGAATATTCCTTTTGATTTGCTTCAAGAGTTAAGTGAGGCAGAGCTATTCATTCTTCTTCATTTTCTTTAAAAGATGAAAATCAGGAGTGGTGCTGTCCTCCCAGGGTGCGCTCCAGTTTGTTGTGGTAGGAGCATTTTCTCTGTCAGCTTAAAGTGGCCGTACAGAGCACTTTGTCTCTCTCTGTCTCTCTTTTATTTATATGAATGGTTTTTCAGCAGAAATAAGTGCTTAAGTGCTAACTTTTTTTTTTTTTTTCCCCTCTTGAAGATAAGATGAACTGCATGCCAGCCTATACAGAACAATGGGCGAAAATCAAACCGGATTTGTTTGAGGGGTATTTTCATTTACGCCTTCTCAGAGCTTTAAAAATGCCATAGACACATCGACTTTTGTACTCTTAAAGAAGACTGAAATTCCTTGCTTTCCAAGAGAGTCATTCGAAAGGGTGTAATGTAACAATTAAGCATTGATCCCTCTACAGGAGAGTGTTTTAGAAAGATATCCCGATCCTCATGTTAGAGGTGGAGAAACAGAGATGCGGGCAAAGACATCTTCTCAGGGCAACGACAAACGCAGGAGCATAACCCAGGTCTCCCGAGTCACAAATGAGAGATGGTTAAATTCTTTATACAGGAGAGCCTGGGCTATAATGTACGAATTTATTCAGGGGCTGCTGGGATGTATATTGCAATATGCTAATCATTTGGATGGACAATCGTCCCACAGGCTGTCATTGAACGATCCGAAAGTACGGTTTGTCTGCTCAGCAAAGAAACTGTAAATGAACTCTTTTTTTTTTTTTTTTTTTTTTTTTNTTTGTTTTGAAGACCTTTTTAACTGGAGAAATCATCCTTATGATGTCAGCAGGGAAAGATTAACCCAGCACATTCCTTCTGAAGGTGAAAAAACATTGAAAATTGCCTTTAGAAAATTACATACTGTGGCCTGTTTAAAAGCTATTAATACCTAAGGCGTTGGGAAAAAAGGCATTGAAATTTCAAATGTAGTAGACAGTTTTTTTCCCTGGCATTTAAAGGAATGAGTGTATGCTAATTATTTTCTTACTCAGAGTGGCTTTTGTAGGTTTGGTCCAATATTTCTTCATTGCGTGAGAATTAAGCATTGCAGAAACACGCCACTTTTTTCCTTCTGCAAGATATCCTGGACAATTTCCCATGAACAGAGAATTCAGTAGCTTACAAGCCATGTAATTAGGGGATTAAAATCTAAGTGTAAAAGGAATTCTGAGACTCAGGTAACAGCTGGAATGAGCAGGTTTTCTTTGCACTGTCTGTAGGAGGTTGTCAAAATTAGGATCCATCTTACTAAAGGAAGGTATGAATCCTGGAGCCAAGGATTTTTCTTTCTGCTAGTGGGGAGGACCTCTTTGATTTAAATCCTGGTTGTGTGACTTTTGGAGAGGAAAAAAAGTTTCTAATAGATCCAAAGTGTATTTTTACGTATGGCTTCACGGTTTGTTTCAACACTCTGACTTGTGCTCAGGAGCAAATTGGATTCACTGCGTGAAAAGACTGACCAGAATAACCCATTATAGGTTTGGAAAAGCTGGACTATCTACTAGTGCTTTTAAATCTACTATTCATGGGAAAGGGTGGGAGAAACCTTGGAATAAATGTATTTTAAATGTCTGCCACTGATGTTATTTTCTGATAAGCTGACCTTCACGCTAAGAAATTATGGAAGATTGGCAGCCCTTGGCTTCCTCTTGGACTGAAACAAATAGCACCAAGATAGAGGTTGCAGCATTTGAAATGTATTTGACAACAAAACTGACAAAGAGTATTTTTTTTTTTTTTAATTCTGTACCCTGGAACCATGAAAAACATGCTTCCCTGTGTGAGCAGGAGCAGACTTTTGATAACTAGTAGCATGTAAGGACGTAGGATCAAATCTGCTGTTCCTCAGGCTGGATTTTACCAGGTTGCATCTTCACTGACCCTGTTGACTCTGGAAGAAGAAAACATAACCAGCGGCCAGCAGGTCACTTCCATTGCTTTAAAAGCTGCTGTCCCCAGCGAGATGCATCAATTGATGGCGTGTGTCCTTCTAGTCCTCTGCGAAGCCGAGTGAAGCAGCTCAGCTCAATCTGCCACTGGGCTGAAGTCTGTTTTACCCCGGGTTGTGGTAGATGAGGAGCACGAGTACCGCTGCCTCTTTGATTGCTTCCTCTGGAGGAGGCAGTAACTTAAACTGCTCTAACTGTAGCTCATGCCTTTAGGCAGGTCTCTGTCTAGACCCATAATTGTTATGGACATGATTCTAGTCTTCAAACCCTCCTCTGCGTGATCTGCAGTAAAAGACAACGGCTGAGTATAATCATCTACATGTGTACATAGCTAAATTATTCTTTTAATTGTGTTAGTACAACCCATCTTTTGAGTTCAGTAAATGCTGTGCCCTGGCACATTTTGATATGGACTGCTGATTAGCCCACAATACATATTGCACTTTACCACCAATAGGACCTTAACCTCACTTAAAAAGAATAATGACAAAACAGGCCAATTATCCGTTCCCGGAGAAAAAGTCCATTACTGAGGGGGAACCAGAATTACCCTCTCTGTTCAAACAGCCCAGTTCTCTACTACATTTGCATTAAAAAAGGGTCTGCGATTAGGTTGCCTTTGTGTTAGGCACTGTACGAACACCTAACAAGAAATAGGTCCTGGCCCAAAGTGTAAATTAGACACAAGCGGAGAGAAAGGCAGTGACAGGACAAGGGGTAACAGTTTTAAATTGGAAGAGGGGAGATTTAGATTGGATATTAGGAAGAAATTCTTTCCTGTGAGGGTGGTGAGGCACTGGAACAGGTTGCCCCGAGAAGCTGTGGATGCCCCATCCCTGGAGGTGTTGGAGGCCAGGCTGGATGGGGCTTTTAGCAACCTGGTGTGGTGGGAGGTGTCCCTGCCCATGGCAGAGGGCATGGAACTCAATGACCTTTGAGGTCCCTTCCAACTCTAACCATTCTATGATTCTATGACTTTTTTCCTAAGGGGAAACGAGGCACAGAGCATGTTACATAGCAGAAGTGGAGAGAGTTAACTGTGAATGAGCTAGAAAAGTCCAGATACACTGGACTTACACTGGTATTACACTGAGTATTACACTGCCAGAAGGAGGTATGTAGTGATCTGGTGAGTTTGCTTCTGGAATCGGGACTCTGGGACACTCAAGTGATGTGCAGACATAAGCACTCATTTGAAGTTTGCTTGGGTTTCTACATGAAGGTACATTTAAAAAAAAAAACACATTAAAACAGATTGTAGGTCCTGCAGTATTTCTTCTCTCTCTATCTCCTTTACTGGGACGCACAGAGCCTCAAAACCTTGGACCCCCTGGTCGTGAATTAGGTATCCCTGCATCGCTCTCCCCAGTGTGGAGAGATGGAGGGGCCAGGTAGGACTGCCCCAGGCAGAAGACAGTGGAAGCCCCGATTCCTGAGGAAATCAGCAAATGAGGTCTTGGGAAGGAAGAGCATTGAAGGTTAAAACATCTCTGTGTCAATAAATCAATATTTTCCCCCTGAAAATCTGTTTTGTCAGAAATTCGCTGATGAACAGCGCTAAAAGCCCAGCTCTGTCTCTCTTCATCAAGGGAAGTTCCTAAGGGGAAGGTAGGAAGAAGCCAAGGATGGCTTTGGGCTCTCAGCTGTGTCCTGCCTCCCCTGCCAGGGTGCTCTCTGGGTCCTCTTGTGTTGGGCTAAGATGACAGCACTGAGTCTTTCTTTTTCCTCCCGTGCCCATCCCCTTTTCTCCCCTTTCTCCATTCTGGTTGAATTTCCATACCTTAGATAATCTTTGTATTGCTGGGAGGATAATACAGCTCTGAAGTAATCATTCATTTCAACACCTCCATATCTTTGTCTGTAGTTTGAGGTCATCTTTCTGACCTGCGAGAATGAATTCTGACTCTTCAGTGAAACTCACTTTTTGCTTAAAATACTGGTGCTGGTCACATATTTTCTTTTTGACTGTCTTATTTCCCTTAGAAAATGCATGGATAGAATCCTGTGTCGTGTAAATGTATTGGCAAAGAGGCCTAGAGCTCACCTTTTGTGTTTGGTAAAAGACCTTTCACAATTGCTACAGGAAGAACTGCCCTTAAACAAGAGCCCTGAAGAGTCTGGAGCACAGCCAAATAGGGAAACAAGGTTGTTATTGGCATGATTTTAATCATGATAGACAATTAGCAAGGCTTAATTATATTGCGAAAGAAAATCAGAGCAAGTGGCAGTAATGAATTTTCCTCATAAATCTCTTGTGCTTCAAAATAAAACTAGCTGACCTATAAATACAATGAAATTAGAAGAGGTGCTTGCTTGTACAGCTTAGTGCTGTGCTGCTCGCTGCTTGTTCTGCGAGTGCGGCTTCTATAAGTCCCTTCTTAAATATCTTTCTCTTATACAGTAATAATCCTAGGAAGAGTATTGCATTTTAGCCATTTAGATGACATCCAGTGTCAATAAGTGGCAAGAGGAGGCTTTTTCTTTTTTCTTCCTGTTTTTTTTTTTTTCCTGTAGCTGAGTTTGGCAGTATTAGAAGTTAATAGGCTTATAGAAGCAAGGATTTTTAAAATACTGCCGTTAGCTAAAATAAATATTATTTAGAACTTAGTAAGTGGGTTATTTTTTAATATTGTGAAAGTCTTGAATATTTTCAGAGGAATTTCTGGCTGATATAAATATACTAAATTGAGTACTATCAGCCTTAAAATATTTCAGAGAGGATTTCTCATGTTTGTGTTAGTAGCCTATAGGTCTGATACTTGGTGGAGAGTGAAAGCATCTGGCTTAAATCAAGAGTGCTATTTAAATCATTAAACCTTTTAATAGTGACATAGTAATGGAGCTTATAAAACAAAGAAGCTGCTGGTGAAAGCAAAGAACCCCCTGTGAGTAGTTTTATGTTGGATGTCTTTAAATGAGAGCTGTGCTTTATGGAGGTGTAAGCGGTTCTTTCTCTGTCTTTTTTTTTTAAAGCCCAGGAGGCCAAAATGCATCTCACTGGCCAAAGGCAGCCAGGTGGGTCCCCCTTTCCCCTGAGTGGTGCTGTGGTGAGCCTGAAGTGACCTTCAGGAAGTCAAACCTGCTCATCTAGACTTGCACGAGGGCAGGAGACCAAGGATGGAGCTCCTCTCTGCTCGTTCTGCTGCGGTGCGAAAGCTGGAGGCTTCTGGTCCATTGATTTATTTGAGCCTGGGCTGCATCTCATGTAAGGACCCATCTGTTCCATGGGTGGCAGTGCTGTCTTAGAGTTGTAAGACCTATCAGTCCGCTCCACCTACACAAACGAGGACCGCTGTTTTGCAGCTCTTTACATCCGTGCAGAACTGTGGGTTCCGTGGGATTCATGGACCAAGTGGAGTTCAGTGGGGTGCGCTCGCAGCATCTATGCCCCAAGCTTCTGCTCTCTCATTTGTGAACTGCGCTTCTCCTGACTGAAAGATGAGTTGAGATGTCTGTCACTGCCACGCTGATTTCTAAGGCTCTGCATAGAATCATAGAATGGTTAGAGTTGAAAAGGACCTAAAAGATCATCTAGTTCCAACCCCTTTGCCATGGTAGGGACACCTCCCACTAGACCAGGTTGCTCAACCAGTTCCAGGGTCTCACCACCCTCACAGGAAAGAATTTCTTCCTAATATCCAATCGAAATCTCCCCTCTTTCAATTTAAAACTGTTATCTCTCATTTTATCACTCCACTTCCTGACAGAGTCCCTCTCCTGCTCTCCTGTAGACTCCCTTCAGATACTGGAAGGCTGCTAGAAGGTCTTCCCAGAGCCTTCTCTTCTCCAGGCTGAACAACCCCAACTCCCTCAGCCTGTCCTCATAGGAGAGGTGTTCCATCCCTCTAATCATCTTTGTGGCCCTCCGCTGGAATCATCTTTGTGGCCCTCCGCTAGATCCTCCTCTGCAGTTTGCCGCACAGCTGGATGCAAAGAAGAGGGATGCGCTGGTCCCAACTGGCATCCAGCCTGAGCCGGGATCACACTTTCCTGTGTTTTGGGAATTCTCTTCATGTGTGTGTCCCTGGGGAGGGTACTGGGTGCTCGGCTTGGTTAAAACCAGAGAGGAAGCAGGGAATGTATTTTTCTGGCAGCCATGAGGATGTGCTGGGTTGCTTTGCCACTCTAAATCGGCTTTTCTGTTAAACTCGGATATGGATCTCCATGGCAGGTCACCTGCAATAAGGTCAGCAAAAATGTAGGCTGAACTCAGGTATTCAAGACCGAGAAATTTCACATCTGGGGCTTTACTGTGGAGCTCTTCTCAATTTGGCTTTTTTAGTCTCATCTCCAGTCTAAGCAGATGGGAGCGAAGGTCTTCACTTGCCCGTCTTCACTAATTTTAACAGGCAAGTCATATTTCCCCAACCAGAGGAGAAAACCTGAGAGAGCATCTCTTTCCAAACCACTCCCAAAACCCAATTAACTCCCTGGAATAATCTCTAACTAGTCTCGTTAGACACTCCGGGGCCAAAGCAAGGATACGGAGCAGGATTCTTGTTTTTTTTTTTTTTTTTTTGTGGAAAGGCTGCTGTGTGAGGAGCGACAAACAAGTTCTTGCCTGTGGAAAAAAAAAAAATCTTTTATAACTGAAAGAAAAATGTTTTAGCATTTCAAATAGCTAATGCTCTGAGATCAAGTGAAGTTCTTTGCTTTAGGAAGTGAATGGAATCTGTTTGACGGGATATTTTATTAATCGGTTTTAAGTTTTAGCAGTTTAGTTTTACATTTCCATTAATATTGGAGTATCATAGGAATTTGCGATAATATTATTGGGATTATTACATGCAAGTCGCTAATAGCAGAGAAGATGTAAAAAATTCATTACAGTCATTGAATTTTAGAGCGAAGTTAAGTCCACCTAGTTAGGTGTGATTTGTGCATAGAACTATAGAAGCCGAAATAGCTCAAAGCCTTTCATCTGCATTTCGTTGTGTTACTGAGCCGGCAGGATTTCGGTTGTGACAGCGTTGGGGCAGCTTCTGCTCTGTCTTACACCACGGTAAATCCTGTGGAGCCACCTAAGATCGAAAATGGACTGGAAGGTAACTTGGCATACGCGGTGTATTAGGAGTATTTTCCATCTGTAGTTAAGCACGCAGAGAAAATGAACAAAGTCCCATTTTTTACTATTTGCTTAAGGCAAAACCGTGCAATTAGCAGAGGGATAGGTTGATGTGCAAAAAGGGGCAACTTGTGTCATTGTCTTTTTTGTGGCCCTTGTTCCAGGTTTGATGTTCTGCAACCGGAATTAACGATGAAATTATAAAAGGAAAAAAGAGGAAAATATGTGTACAGGTCTGTATATCCTCCTTGGCTGGGCTCTTCGGCTTCCTTGACCTCTGTGGAGCCATGCCACTATTTTTCCAGCTGAACAATAACCCATTGGGGTGTACTAAAAACACAGAGATATCTGGGATAACACCTTATAAAGTCATCATTTGCTCCAGTCGCTGAATTTAGTCCCCTAGTATTAAGTTATTGCATGAGCACCAATTTTCTTTCTTTCTTTGGGAAGACCAAAGAGCGAGAGAATGTGTGCAGAGTTGGCTACTAACCTGGATTTATGGAAGTGCACACAGGAACAAAAAAATTTCTACTACTTATATATGTTTAAATTAACCCAGATTCCTCTAGTAGAGCCAAATGAAAGTCTGGGCTCCCCATTTCAAGAGGGACAGGGAACTTCTGGAGAGGGTACAGGAAAGGGTTATTTTATAAAAGCATTTGACACTGTACCACATGGCATCCTAGTCTCCAAATTGGAAAGTCATGGGTTCAATGGATGGACCATTTGGTGGATAAGGAACTGGCTGGCTGGCCGCACTCAAGGGGTTGTGGTCAATAGCTCAATGTCCAAGCGGTGGCTGGTGATGAGTGGTGTCCCACAGGCGTCAGTACTGGAACCAATAGTATCTAACGTCTTTGTCAGAGACATGGACAGTGGGATAGAATGCACCCTCAGCAAGTTTGCCGATGACACCAAGCTCGGTGGCACGGTCGACATGCTGGAGGGAAGGGATGCCATCCAGAGGGACCTGGACAGGCTTGAGAGGTGGGCTAATGCAAATCGCATGAAGTTTAACCAAGCCAAGTGCAAGGTCCTGCACCTGGGACGTGGCAATCCCAGGCACAAATACAGGTTGGGCAGAGAATGGCTGGAGAGCAGCCCTGAGGAGAAGGACTTGGGAGTGCTCGTGGGTGACAAGCTCAACCTGAGCCGGCAGTGTGCGCTGGCAGCCCAAAAAGCCAACCCCATCCTGGGCTGCAGCAAAAGAAGTGTGACCAGCAGGTCA
>VZRU01012187.1:429624-449271 GCA_013398155.1 Pedionomus torquatus
TATAAATACTTAAAGGATGGATGTCAGGAGGATGGGATCAATCTTTTTTTCAGTGGTGCCCAGTGATTAGACAAGAGGAAATGGGCACAAACTTCTACATAAGAAGATCCATCTAAACATGAGGAGGAATTTCTTTACTTTGAGGTTGGCAGAGCCCTGGAAGAGGCTGCCCAGGGAGGTGGTGGAATCTCTATCTCTGGAGACATTCAAAACCCTCCTAGACTTGTTCTTGTGCAACCTGCTCTGTGTGCGCTTCCTTTGGCAGGGGAGTTGGACTAGATGATCTCCAGAGGTCCCTTCCAACCCCATAGCATTCTGTGATTCTGGGAAGCAAGTGATCCCATGTGGAGTTGTGCCAGCAGATGGGCATGGATAGGACCTCTGGTGATGGAGAAGGGACTGACATGGGTGTAGCAATGTAACTCGGCTTCTCTCAGAATCACATTTTCAAAGCATAGGTGACAGAAGTGTTTCTACAAGTTTACAATAGTAGATTTTGTGCAAAGAACTACTCCAGTCTGCATTGAGTGGTCTTATTTTCAATAAATCTCTCATTTGGGGGCAGAAGGCAAACTTCTGCTTCAGTCTGTAGTAGTTAAGGAAATTAATGCAAAAGCATCCTTGCATTTAACGTAAGATCAATGGTGGGTGAAAGCAATGGAACATTTATTCTTTTATTCTGTTTTTTGTCAATGGCTGGTAACTCTAATTCAGGCAGAAGAAACTTACTGTGAAACACTATACCTGTAAGTGCCAGACTCCTGTCAGCTTGCGGTTAGCACCTTGGGTTTTCCATTTTTAGGAAAGAAAAGAACCATAGCAAACCTAAGAACAGTAGCAAATCCATATTATCCTACTATGCTTTAATGGTTAGCGAGGGTTGCGGAAAGAGGGTCCACAGGTTAATTATGCATTGCACAAAAAAGGAATTTCCTTTTAACAGGCTGGGTTTTTTTTAGTTTTTTTTTTTTTTTCTGAATTCCACAGAATTTATTAAATAAATGGCTATATGCCTGTATTATACCATTCATTTCCTGCCCTCTCATTTTCTGCCTAAACCAAAGAGACTCAATAAAAGGCTCAGCCTTTCGAGAGTGCTCCTTGTGCCACAGCTCCTTGTTTGCTGTCCTGGCAGTCAGAGGGCAGATGTACCCCAAAGTATTATCACCTTCTCAGAGCTGTTTTGGGTCAGACCTCATTTCAGGATGGCTTGCCCTGGCTCATGTCAGTGCCAGCCTGGGCATCCGGCCACTGTGTCTCTCTGCATGGCGGGAACATGCCTTTCACTTGCCTCTATGGATGCCTTTCCCCATCACGCTCCTTCTAGTCTGTCAAAATCATAGAATGGTTAGAGTTGGAAGGGACCTTAAAGATCATTGCGTTTCAACCCCCTGCCATGGGCAGGGACACCTCCCACCACACCAGGTTGCTCAAAACCCCATCCAGCCTGGCCTTGAACCCCTCCAGGGATGGGGCAGCCACAGCTTCTCTGGGCAACCTGTTCCAGTGCCTCACCACCCTCACAGGGAAGAATTTCTTCCCAATATCCAATCTAAATCTCCCCTCTTCCAGTTTAAAACCAGTACCCCTCGTCCTATCCCTGCACTCCCTGACAAAGAGTCCCTCTCCAGCTCTCCTGTAGGCTCCTTTCAGACAGAAGCAAATAAACCTGAGTTAATACAAGCTGTACTGGCGGATGGTGTGGCCATTACTCCCGTGGGTCACAGCTCCTGGCACGATGTGCCTGCCACATCGGTCCTGCAAGCTGTAAATCCGGGCAACTTATTTTTAGCATATTCCCAGCCTGACATATCAGCAAAGCACTTTGAGGTAACGACTTCAGCTGCGTTTGATGATTGTTCATTTTGAAAGATGTCATTTTAAGAATTTCTGGAAGTTTCAGAACTGCCCCGTGGGAGATCTTTACCGTGCCAAAATGTCATTTCAGATTCTAAACTACATCCTCCCTCATACTTTCACTTTATAAATGTTTCACAGCACCTGCATTTTTTATCATTGCACTTTTATGTGACCTATGAGTTCCTTGTAGCTAACCTACAAGGCCCGTCTGGGGGAAGGAACTAATATATTTTTTTTTAAATTGGCTTTTTCCTCTGTCAGAAGATAAAACCACTACCCAATTATTTCCTCCTCATGCATAGATATTTGGATTAATATTTTAAGGTATACAGTGTGTCTAGTGTCACTCATAGGCCTTGTGTTAAAATTAAAACAATTGCATCCCGGAAAGTGAATGCTTCGTTTCGTTTCCAGTAGTTGATAGAATCAGGTCTTCCTCAGCAGTGGATCAATCTCAGGATATTTTTCTGCAAGTCATCAAACTTCATTCTCGGGCTGTAATTACATGTGAAATCCTGCCTGATTGCTTTGCCGGCAACATCACTGCTGAGTGCCCAAAGCTGATATAAAAATAACCTGGGCTAATATTTGCGTTGCCATCCTGCGCGCCATGAGCACCACTGAAACATTAATGGTCATTAAGGTCATTAAAGTCATTAAGGGGAAGGCTAGTAAATACTTTAAAGGTGCCTACAAAGGCTGGTTGCACGGGGAGGTGAACGTCAAGTGCAGACGTGCCGCTCTAGAAACGGAAATGTTTATTAATAACAGCACAAAAAAAGAGCTGCACGGCCTGAATAATGACCAGGAGTGAGAAGCTCTTCTCTATTCACAGCCCTGAGAAGGCCTGTAAGATGATGGTGTGGGTGGGGAGAAGCACTCCCAAGGATGCCTGGTAGACACCATGGGCAGAGACATTTTGTCAGGGAGTGGAGTGATAGGACAAGGGGTAATGGTTTTAAACTGAAAGAGGGGAGATTTAGATTGGATATTAGGAAGAAATTCTTTCCTGTGGGGGTGGTGAGGCACTGGAAGAGGTTGCCCAGAGGGGCTGTGGATGCCCCATCCCTGGAAGTGTTCAAGGCCAGGCTGGATGGGGCTTTGAGCAACCTGGTGTGGTGGGAGGTGTCTCTGCCCATGGAACTCGATGATCTTTGAGATTCCTTCCAACATGAACCACTCCATGACTCTGTTGCATGTAACTGGGAGCAGAGGTTTTAACCTGTCCTCTTACAGCCCCTGTGGAGGGGGGTGCAGCCACAGGGCTGCTGATTTGTTCTGTTGCTTTTGATCTCTTCTGTTAAAAGCCCTTCCACTTTGTAAGAATAAATATTCATTGAGCTAAAAGTGAGGGAAATGAGAGACTGAGTATTTGGACTTGAATTACAGAGGGCATGAACTTACACCTGGATTCCTCTTATCTCAGAGTCTTTCATGTATTTTGATGAGAAAATTCATCCTGAATCTATGAGCTCTTTGCAAAAAAAATGTTTTCGGTAAACTGATTTATATCCAGTCTCCCACAAATGCAATCTTTTTAATAAACTAGGTTGTGCTGGTTAAGTGTGCACAGTTAAAAACTAGGAGGGAGGGCAAGCTTGAGGGAAATTTGCTCATTAATTTGTCAGTCACACAAAGCTCATGAGTATGTACATCCTCCGGTTTTCACTGGGGGTGCCTGAACTATGCAGCTGAAAAGTTAAACCTGCTCCTTCCACCTGTTTGGGTTTTGCATTTGGGGTTCATTTTTTTTTCCCCTCTGTGAATAACTTCCCTAGGGTTTCTTGGTCCCCAGAGCCCTGCATTGGATTTTTCCTTTCGACTGCCTTGTGCCTAAGTTGGTATCAGAAGATCTGATAGTTATATCTTTTCTTACAGCTACAAAGTCATGAGCTCCTGGGTAGTATTTCCACCTCACAGCAAGCTTCAGTAGAGCCATGGTAATGCCTCTGGGAGCCATGGTAGGAGGAACGGTGCTGATTTAAGCTCTACAGTTAAAATTATTTTTAAGGACTCCAGACACAGAAAACCTCTGAGAATAACTGGTCGCTTCTGTGTTCTCCCCACAGATCTGACACCAAGTATCTGATGTCACAGCAGACCTTGATAGGCAGTACTGGCTAAAATTGTTCAGAGGTGTCCTAAACAGCCAACAACTAATGGCTTAAAATTGAAAAGAAACCCTGGGAGATATTTCCCCGTAATTTAAATGTCAAGAGGAAGAGTCTCTGGTCTCAGAGGCAGATAGGTCCTGTGGAAAGTATGTTATTTTTATGCTGAATATGTTATTTTTGCGATGCTAATGGAAACTAAAGTCCTGCAATGTCACCCCTCCTTCCATTTCCCTTTGTTGCTGGCTGATGAAGACGCGTGACCCTTCCCACCACACCCCGCACCTCCATTTCCCCGGCTCCACTCTGACAAAGATGTTTTCATAACCAATAGATTTCCAACGGTGGAGAAGGTTAATGAGCAATTGGCACTGATTGCCCTTTTCCAGGCCTGTGAAGCAGGGAGTCCCATGAGGATCAGGGACGCTTCCCCCGTTGTCCTCTCCAGGGACGAGAGGGGTCACCGGTCAAATGGCGAGAGATTGCTATCGCTTTGGTTGCAATTAGTGCTCCCTCCCTACTCCAGTCTTTTCAGGACCAAGCTGGAAGCTTGAGAAGGAATTAATTGCGAAAACTAGTCACCCTGTACTTCTTTATTAGGAAAACCAATGTTGTAGTTAAAACAAGCTTTTTAGCCAAGTCAAGGAAATCAAGAAATACGTCCGTTGGTACCTTCAAGTAGGCTCCCAGGCAGTAGCGAATGGCTGATGCTACACCAGAATTTATATCCAACACTTTGCAGGACTTTATGTGTGCTTGTAGCGAGAGCACTGACTTGAAAATGATAAAACTGCCTGGGTGACATCCCCCTCCCCCCAAATACAGATCTGGAAAAACGATGACATCCCCCCTCACCAAAAATACAGATCTGGAAAAACAACAGGACAACGGGGCTTGGTCTGAACTCTGTAACCGGTTCTGTTTGCTTTAGTTTTAAAAAATGGCTTTTTGAACTGTGAACAAATTTTGCATGAGATAAGCATTGGGGAAAAATGACACATTACTATTTCTGGTGAAAGATTAATTTAATTTGCATTCAATTTGAAATTAAAACATTGAGTTAATATACATTTAGAACATATTGTTACCAGGAACCAGCTCAGGGGCAGTGTTTCACTGGTTTCGTAGGAAGTGTTTGTAATCTAATTAAGAAATAACTAGGAAAAAAACAAGCACAAAATGCAAGAAAACCAGAGGGAAATGGTCATTGATGATAGACACTGTGTTTGCAGTGAATTTGTGACAGTAAGAGAAAGTTTGGGAAACCTTAGGGGACTTATTCTTTCCTACAAACCCATTTATGGCCAGATCCGTTCGAACCTGCTGTGGTTTTCAAAAATAAAGTGCTTTTCAAAATAAAGTCTGCAAAATGCTAACAAACCATAGGACATAGAAGTCCATTAACGGTGTAAATCAGGAATGTGGCCAGAATGACTCAAAAGCTGATTTTGAGGTGTTTGTTTTCAAAACCAGAGATGAAGCTGTTGTCCGTAGACCTGCCTGTGCAAAAGCCGCTATTAGAAGAGTTCGTGCTGTTTGCCCACCCCGGAGCCCAGGAGGGACCTGTGTCGCAGCCTTGCTCTGACTCCATCTGTCCCTGTTTCACCTTGCTTTCTTCTGCCCAGCTTTTCCATCTCCTTTTTGTTCTCATCCCATTAGGTTACCTAACAGCGCTCTTTTTCTTCATTCTGAAATCACAAATTAGAATAATAAACTCGTTGCTCTCAAAATACGTGTTCCAGGCTCCCTTCCAGCCACAGACCCTATCAGCTGTTTAGATGATGGGTTCCTCAGGGCACGGGTCCTCCTGACCTATTTTCATTCAGTATCTAATAGGACAATTGGGTCTCGAAGCCACAACTTTTGTGCTTTTTCGTACTGTGTGGGTTCTGTGTTCAAAACTCCTCAATGCAAATCTTTGGAAAGCGTGTGTTTGGTTGAAGAAAGTTACCCCAGAGTCTCCGCCTTGGATTTTATAGCAGTTATTTGAGAATGGAAGCTATGTAGAGAATTTCTTTCCAAATACTTGTATCTTTAAAGGGATATAGAGGATCTGAAGTGATGATTAATATGTACAAAATTACATAACTCCTGCACTATAGATAAGACTTGCCAAAGAGTCGGCATTCTTTAAGAGAAAATAAATAACCATTGTAAAAAGTCCTATAAAGGAATAATTTTTCCTTTGATCTTTTAATGGAGACAATAATCCCTGTTAAAATGTAAACACACGTAGTGAGCTATTATTCAGAAGTCTTGATAGCTTTTAAATTCATGATTTTTGAAAGTCTTCTAAATACCTTCCATTCTTTATGAACCATAGCTTCCCTTGTCCCGAGAAGAAACCTAAAAAGGCGGTGGTGATTGAATGCTCGGTGAAGATTCAGAGGAAAAGGCTGAGAAAAGAATTGTATGATTGTACTTCCTCGCCACTGCTTCGAGGAATGCACAGTCTATTTTCAAAAAGAGGGGGAAAAAGTTTTGGCAGGCTTCACTAGAATAAGTAATTGAAAAGCTATTGCAGAACTGTCGTACAAAAGGACTGGTTTTAATTATGCTGATGGAATAAAGCAATATAAACAAGAACAGAGTTTGATGAGATTGGGCGGATTCTTGCACAGTTGATTCCGTTGTGAGATGATCCAATGGGAACTCATTTTCCTGCAGCGTAAGTTATGTTTATTGTACATTATCCCCATGCTGTATCGTGTACCTCATATATTTTGCTTTATGGGACAAATCAGATAACAGTTTAAGGCTGAGTGGTAGCTGACTATATATATTCCCAACCAGTTAAACTGCTGGTTGTCAATGGGCATCTTTCATGTGAAAGGCAATTTCAAGGGGATGAGATTCTATCTAACAGAAGTACCTCAAGTACATTTTTATACTTGCTCACACGCAGTATTATTTCGTAGCTATCTATGCAGAAGATAGATGAGAAAGATACAATTACTGAAAATCCCTCAACCTGCTTGTGTCGTGTAATTCTTTCCAGCTCAAAGAAAGGTTTCAGATGATCGTCCCTTACACAAGAATAATAAAAAATGATCTTGTTGGGTTTCTTTTTTTTTTTTTTTTTATAAAAGCAGTTTTGTCTACTCTTCAGATTCATGTTGGTGGAGAGGATTTCATAGTACCTGTGCAAATGTTTGTATATATTTGATGCCCTACAAGCAGTGTGACAGTTACCAATTTTTCGCTAACTCAATTCCAGCAAAGAGATAGTAATAGATTTTGGTTACCTTATGTCTTCTAAGTTTAAAATAATTAATTGGATATCCTTATGGCTTTTCTGCATGTGTTTAATTGGATGTTGAGAAACCAACAAATATATTTACAGAATAAAACGGCTGTCTTCTAAATAGAAAATTGGCTGAAAGAAATTATCTCTTCTCCATGTCTATGGTGACATAGAAAATATGAGGTTGCAGTGTTATGAGAGTGATGCTGTTTACTGTGTTATATGGATATAAAATCATATAGATCGTATTAACTTCTGCGTTTAAAACGTTCTCCCTCCTGGCTGTTGATATTTGTAATATCTTTCCTTTTGAAATGTTCTATTTTTTATATAAAGGGGTGAAAATGGGCCAGTGCCTATTCCATTTTGACTGTCTGGAGACCCTTCTGTATGGATTTTGCATGCCTTCCAGAATAATAATAGTAACAAACCTTCAACCAAATCTGTAAGGGGAAGATACTTTATAATTATTAACTGCGCATTCCTTTCAAGTTTCTCAGTGTGCTTTTACCAACACTGCCTCATCAAAGCTCGTAGCGTGTCTTGAGGTGGCTGGAAATATTCCCATATCCAGCAGAATAATAGAGACAAAAGACAATACAAGAGAGAGAGAGAGCTGTCAAGGTATTTAGGTACTTAATGCATATTGATTTAGATAACGTTAAACATTTTTATAAGTTAGGTCTTACTATGTTTTCCCTAGGAAATAAAGAATACAGCTTACATCTTTTATGGGGACTTTGTTTATAATTTCCTACGGTCCCTTTGTGCAATGGGGCAAAGATTCACCGCAGCAAGAAGAGAAGGATGCTCTGGTTGGCAAACTGGTTGTCAAAAATAAGGCTGTTTCAAAGCTGCCCGGGTATTAAAAAAGAGGCAATTAATTGAAAATGTGGCATTCTCCTCTGTTTCTTTGGAAAAAGATCTTAAAGTATAGTAACATAAACAATACCTTCTTTTTGTTTTTTTTTTCTACTACTTGAAGGTGATAGATATGCTGGTCCATGAGCAGTATTTTACAGCATGTATATCCAATATTGCAGATCTGTTTTCCTCCTAAGCCTTTTCTATAACCCCTGCTACTCTGCATTCTATAATTGTGCGGATCCATAGCATACTGCTTTTTTACCCGTTGACCTTTGCTTATCACTGACATTTGCAAAATGTGACTAAATGAAACCAGACTAAATAGATGTTAACAGCAAAATCCTTTTGCTGCTCTTCTTTCTATTAAAAAAAATCTATTTTCCGAAACTGCAGAATATGAGGAATAATGTGAAAGTTCAGATATTTTCTACTACTGCACTGTATCCAAATGCAATTAAAGGCATTGACCACTTGCTTATTTTTATGTGCTGATTTACACAAATCTATTCAAAGTAATGAGAAGCCCAGCTGGTACAAATCGTTACCAAATGCCTTTCAGAGCCACCTTTAGCTGGAGAACATTTGTTCTATGTTAGCTGAGTACAAACTGTTTCAAATCGTGCTGGAGTCTCTCAGAAGTATCAGACACCGGTTTATCAGCCCTTTTGAAAGGAAAAATTTAATTTACATGCTTCTCTACTACCAGATGCGTGTTCTGACAGGTTGTGGTACAAGGGGTCTCAGTGCAGAGCCCCGGCTTCTGGGTGGAGGGGACATTGCCAGGTAAAGCAACCTTGGCAGCAAAAGCTGCTCAACAACCTATTTATTAGTATCTGTACTCCTCCCCTGCTGTTATATTAATATAATGAATTGTTCACAGGTGCTTCAAATGAGGTTTAGATGATCGCTGGGAGCTTTGTTACTCAAATAAGCCAAATTGAAAGGAGCAGATGCAACAGTCCCCTAGCAAAAGTACGAAGTATGACTTAATGAAGGTCATTTTGCACATTTTGGCCTTGGTGACCCTAAGAATAGCCAGACACTCATTATTTTCCTGTTTCTAGACAGAAAGATGATTCCTTCTTGCCCACTTGCCTTGATTATTTTTTTTTTAAGTTGTCTTTATTACATCATTGGGAGCTCCTAATTGCATTTAATCCTACTCCCTTTCAACTGAAATGAGATAGTTCCCATATGATTGTTGTTAAGCTGGTTTCTAAGTCATGTTTGAGCTTTAATGCTCTTTTGTGTGGCGATGTTTAAATCACGATGAGTACTCAAACGCTAGGCCAGGTGAGCAGGTAGTAAAATGGTTTCTCAGATGGAGATGCAGACCAGGGGAAACAGAGGAGTTAGCGCTCGTGCCAGATACGTGGCCAGAACGTCTTCCTACAGCTAGTATTTGTGCTGTCCAAAGCTTGTGGTTGTCTTCTTTTTCCTCCTTTTGGGGCAAATAGAAAGAAGCTAATGAACTCTTTTGAAAAGGAGGCCGGGGGAAGACCTTCTCACTCCCTACAACTCCCTGAAAGGAGGTTATAGAGAGGTGGGGGTCGGTCTCTTCTCCCAAGTCACAGGCAACAGGACAAGAGGTCATGGCTTCAAGTCGCACCAGGTGAGGGGCAGATTGGGTATTAGGAAAAACATTTACACTGAAAGGATTATTAAGCTTTGGAAGGGGCTGCCCAGGGAAGTGGTTGAGGCATCGTCCCTGGGGGTATTTAAAAGACAACTTGACATAGTGCTCAGTGACATGGCTTAGTAATGTTTTTTTTTATGAGTTAGGTTGATGGTTGGACGAGATGATCTCAAAGGTCCCTTCCAACCTAGACAATTCTATGATTCTGTGAACTGCCACAAAGGTCTGTGTGTGCAATTGGCTTTGTAAATGTTGACTTACTTTTCTACAAGGTCTCTTCAAAGTCTATGCATGGTCTTTGAAAGAGCTGCAGTCCCTGAAGACGAGCTCTGTGGCACAGACACGTGGTTCTGAAGTGAAGGTGTCAAACAAGAGGTTGGCACAGACCTGGGTCCTTACCTCTTGGCTTTGCCACAGGTTTCACTGGGATTTTGGGGAAAAGCTCACTTATGCCCTGAGCCTCCTCTCCTTATTATGGAAACGGGGAAGAAGATTATTTTTTTTTTAGCTGGCCTTTTATCTGTGTTTAGTTTATGCATTTTTGAGATAAGGCTTTTCTCTCACTTTGTGTTTTACACTGCTCATCATGAAGGGATTCCGGTCTCAGCTGAAGCCTGTAGGGGCTATAATAATTGCAATAAATGTGTATCTAAAAAGCCACTTAATTCCCCCTGTCCCCCAGATGGAAAAGAGAAGAGGTTCTTTTCCTTCCCTTCCCTTTTTTTTTTTTTAAGATGTTTAAAGGGAATGCACTAAGGTCACAATATGCATCAAAGACCTATCTTTGCATCGCTTGGCTATCCACTTGGCAAGCTCTCTACTGTGTGTACTTTGATAGTTCAGTGACAGATATCACCAAGGAGAAAGGACAGCATTTTAACCTTGAGCACACATTGCAGGAGAAAATTACACAGGGACAGAAAAACCCATGTACAACTCCTGTGCAATGAGCCGAAGAAAAGTGTCTTCATTGGGCTTTTCATCTAGAGAGGGTTTTGGAAGGAGCTGCCAAATGCTGTTGTTTTGTAAGAGGGGGTGTGCAGTGTGTTCATACTGGCTGCAAGTGGTCAGTGATGGAATTACCAACAGGACATCTTTCCAACCAGCAAATATTACCAATGAGAGTGAAATTATAGTGTAAAAAATAGGCACAATATTTTTTGTTCCTCCCAGAAGACACATCAGTTTCGTTTTTTCTCCAACAGTGTCCATCCTTCTTCGCTTCAATAGTATGTAGTGTATTCAAGATTAGATAAAACCTAAGTCTTGGGTGGGTTTTAGTGTGAAAGATGTGTATTTGAATGATTTTCCATCTTGCGCCTTGCTAGGTTTTGTTTATAAAAGTTTGCACTGGACTCCTGGGGTAGGTGTTTCTTTCATGCTTATTGGGTTTATGGCAGAGTCCACAGAACGGAACACAGAAGTAATTGTTGAATTCAACCATGAAAACTGCTATTACTTGGTTTCTCTGTGACATCTGTTACATCCTGTTGTGCATGCAATGCGAGATAGATTTTGTTTCATTTTGAAATCTGCTGGTGAGCTTGAATAGTATCTAAAATAGTTGATGGCTCATCAAAACACGTACAAAATCCACTCCTCGGTTTTGCTCAATGCACAATCATCTTCTGAAGGTGTAGCAAATTAGTGTTCCATAGAGAGAGGGATTCAGTTTGCGGACGACGTTAGAGGCAAAGCAGTGATTGGGTGTGTCAGGCAGACCGCAAAGCCCCTCACGAATTAGAGGAGGAAGATGTTAATCGAGTATGAAAAGTGGGGAGGTGGATTTATGGCTACCTGGCTACAAATGTTAGCAACTTCCAGTTTCGTTTTCTGATAGTGTTTCATTTCAGCAGGCTTTCCCATGAGCTCTGCTTCTTCCACTCCTGCTTATGTCTTGACGGGAGATTAGGTACCAAGCGCAAATACGTACAGCGAGATGCCAGGCTGGAGCCCACGTTGCTGCAGATCTGAAGTAACATGAGGGCATGAGGCTGAGGAAGCCACACACTTCCACTTGCTCATCCAGTGTGACCCCGTGCATATGTGTTCCCTCACACTCCTGTAGCCGTGAGTTTTACAGCCCTCTTTCTTCCTCATCAACAGACCAGATAGATCTAGTCTTGCTTTACCACCCACTCCTGTGCTCTATTATTTACTGACATTTGCCAGTCCCAAGTGCTTCTATTTCAACAGAAGGTAACTATTTGGTTGAATGCTATAGATATTTTGTAATCCATTATCTCTTTAATCAATTTTGGATCGTGTTCCTTGCTAAAGACTATGCCTGTAATGTATTTGATGCCCAGAGTGCACACATTTGCACATTCAAAAGCCTTGGTTTTTAAACATGGGTCTATTTTTTTCCTGCTCTGATAGCTGACAAACATCATGGCGTTCTTTTTTAAATTGATTTTTATGTTGAGGAAACAAACTTCATTGTAAAGGGAGATACACTTAGGCAGATGTTGATAAGAAATGAAAGAATCAGAAAGAATGGGTTATTCAGCTTTACAATAACTTGGGTTTCTTTTTATTCTGTGTGTAACCTTGATTCTGGGTAACTTCTTGTCTGGATACTGCTGCTGTTGTTTTTGTCAGTTTTGCTAGAGGTTGGCGTATAGATTCAGTCTTTGACATACAATATAGGTGAAAGCAAGCCTTCCAAAAGTTGCACTAGTGTGTGCTCAGCATCTGAAACTGGAACTTGGCCCTCGTACTGGGTTGAGGGGAGGTTCTTGTATTCTCTGATTTGTTGAGGGTTATCTTGATTTGGAGAAATACCGTCTTAGCCAGATAAACCACGTACCTGCAAAACTGTTTTCTCTTCTGTGTATATGCTGTATGATCTCAAACTGAGCCTTACACATATGATAACCAACAGCCTTTTAAAAACCCTGTTTGTTAACCATCTTTGAAGTTACCCTGGTTTTGTGGCAGCGGATGAGGACTCCAAAACTGGATTGTACAGGTGCTGTCTTAGTTCTAATTTCTTATTAAATGTGAGTAAGAAAGCCAGGAATTAGAAGGGACACAGACATCTAGGAATCTGAAGTGTACCATTGAGCAGTTCTCTAATATAAATAAATAGTATGCGTTGGAGATATTTTGTTAAACCTCTCTGGTTTGTCTCAGGCTGTTATAATCTCTTTCAAGTGAAGGATTGTCTTTTTAGATAAACAGCAAAACCCCTTTAGAAATGAAGCCCTGATCTAGTTGACACCTATAAATTTATTACAAAATAAAAATACTTCAGACATCCTTCATTTAAATTGTTATTTGAAGATTTATGTTATTGCATTGAGTTGCTATGGTGGCACTTGCAATTTACATTTCTGCCTGGAAAGCTTGTAGAGGAAAAAAATATGAATACCGAACGTCAGAAAGTAGTGATTTGTCAAGTTTGGAAATGTACTACAGAAATATCAACTTAGGCAAGTATGTTTGGATGAACTGTGGCATGCTGCCTTGGGCTGAGGTCTCCAGGCTTGTGCAAACCTTCACTGTGCAGAGTGTGTGGGGATTTGGGAGCTCCAGGGTCCAGCCTTGTGCTGGGCAAAGAGAAAATGGACATCCCTGGAATTAGTTTTACTTGTACGTTAACTTCATGGTGTGTTGTAGGGGGTTCCAGAAGCACAGAGATCTTGTATTTGAAGTTGAAGGTGTTACTCCCAGCAGTTGTCCATGGAAGTTCATAAGCAAGTGAAGCATCCTCACGCAGTTCCTCAGTCTTTGGTCACCACGTTACTCCACAGCCTGAAGCGTGGATGAGCTTTGGGGATGGTCCCATCAGAGTCAGATCCACTTGGATCACAAAGGAGCAGTGGCAAAACAGTCAGTAATCAGGAGGTATTAAGGAGGGATTTTATCCGGGTTTGGAAACGCTGATGTTGGTTCTGAAACAGCAAAAGGCAACATCTCTGCCTTGGTACCCATGAGCTAGACTGGGAGGCTGACCACTCACAAACAGAATGAGAGGGTAGAAGGAAAGGTCAGGAACGTAGAAAATAAAAGCAAAGAAATGTACAAGTTACTATTCAAACAGTAGATTTTAAAAGTGTTTTATTGTTAAAAGGGAAATGATTAAAAATCGATGTCCCGCTTTCAAAGATTGTTTTACATAGCAATGGGCTCAACTGATTTGAAAAGTGGGCTAAGCAGGCCTCAAGGAAAAGCGTTAGGAATCTTTTCTAGTGCCTAACAGAAATAACTCATTAAATCTTACTTGCAAGTGCCTCATTCAGCCAGCGCTCATGATGCTGCGCTGAGGGCGTTTTTTTTCAGGATGAGTCTGAGGTTAAGAAAAACACCTATTGAATAACTAGTGCCACTTACTTCAGCACTTGAGTTTTCCTCAGAGGTCTTCCATCCAATTACTGACCACATCCAGTGATATTTAACTTATCAGATCTGACAAGAGCTGCACCCAAGGTAGAGTGACTGCTTAAACATTTATTTGTGTCAATGACACGTTTAAAACACTCTGCTCTGTCTAAATATTTAAAGGAAAATATAAAGAGCAAAATGTAATGTGACAAAAGAGGAAATGAAAAACAACTTTACTTGCTGAGGACATTCACTAGACACAATTGCTGTCTTCTGAATACCTGTTATTTTGGCAGAAATTGAGGGGAATGCAGTCCTAAGTATCATGTTCCTGTCTCTTTTTAACAAAAAATGATTCTTAAAATGGCAAGTGGGTCTTTTGCTGTCAAAATCACAGAATGTGACAACAGCCAAGATCTTTAGGAACCTCCGAGTCTGAAGTTTTTGATTGTGAAGCTAACATCTGAAAATGAAGAAATAATGAAGATAAATATATACTTAGTAAAAAGAAGCTGCAGTGCTGTCCGAATCAGGGACCTAAATGTGTTGACTGCTTGTTAAAGTAGCCTACAGCTCCAGAATAAGCTGCAATAAGCTTTCTTCTTGGAGGAGCAGGTAATTTAAAACAAAATCTCCAAACTCCCTTTTAGCTATCTAAGTCAAAATAAAAGCAAATTTCAAAATTCTCTGTGAAGCAGATCTATGTTTTCCCTGCGTAGGTAGGTTTTTCTATAGTAAATATACATTTTTCATAATAGATACCCAGTTTGCGTGTGTTTATACTGGTGTGAGCGCCTCCCCGAGTAATACGGAACGTGTGGGCTTTCAGTATATAAGGGATGCTGAAGGTTTTCTTCATCTGTGAACTTTTCCTAGAAGAAAGCTTATTAAATTCGGAGATTTCTCTATGTGGATCATCAGTGCTGTCTGGGGGGGATGAGAGAACAGTGGAACAATGGAATGCGTGCATATATCATGCTCTTAGCACCACGTTCTCTGTTGGAGCCTGACACTTATGTTTGCAAAAGCAAACCCACTCTAAATTAGTTTGCAGTTCGTTGGCTGTGAAGGGAAATGCTCCTTGCCAAAAAGGATTTGAAATATGAAGCAGTTTGGATTTGTGAGGAAGGAGCTGATGGCTGTACTTGAAGAATCCCAGGCTCTTGCCTGGGCATCTGGGAAATAATCCGGTCCATAATCTCCAGGGCTTCCACAAATTCGTTCTTCGGCAAGACAGGCACCTACTTGGTGCCCTCCACTTGAAGAGTGACTTTAGAGGGGCAATCTTAGTATGTATGTTGGAGCTGTTCATTCGTGGTTGAGGAAGGAGATTTCATTAGTTCAGTGATTTTTTGGATATGTGATGGAGAATACCAGGAGGTAGCAAAAACAACAATAAGAATTTCTCCTGTTTTTCTTCCTGGGACTTAAAGTGTCATGAACGGTCACACCTATAATGACGGTTAGTGTTTATGTACATCCTTTCATATCTCTGTGGTCTTTCCAAATATTAGTGGAGAAAGTCTTGTAGCATGCCTGTGAAACAGGTGTGGTAGAGACGGACATAAAAAAAAAGTATAGGTTGACTTATCCAAGGTCACACAACCAGTCAGTGACGGAGCTGGGATGTGAACCAAGCTCCTGAAGCCTTTTTGCTTGTCTGACTCACAAGATTGTGCAATCTTAGCTGAGACGCATGAAAGGAAGAATTCCTTCTGTGACCAAGGAACTCCATCTTCAGAAACCAGTGACGAGTCTCTGGAACTTTCAAGACTTAATTTCATTTTTAGTATTTCCATGTGCTGACTTTTATTAAATGTACCTGGCTTTTCAGGATAATACACATTTCACCAGATTGCACTGTGTGGTCAAAAACCATCATAACCTTTTCTTCATGTGCCACTCCCAGAAGATAAAGGGGCTTCTCATTTTCCATGAAGGGTCACCGCAGTTTTTTCTACATAGATCTTTTTGACGAGCAAGAGTAGCGTTCAGGAACATATTCTGTTCAGTCACTTGTCAGCTGAGTAGGTATATGTAGGTAAGAAAATATCCATAATAGATCCTTCGTGAAATGAGAGCGCTGATTTTCTTCCCCTTTGAGAAAACAGAGGGTGAATGCAAATGGTGATTAATTCTGCTGAGTGGCTAAGGAGCTAACTGTGTGGCTACAATGGTAAGAGACGGGCTACCATAGCTACAGATAATGCAGCAGGTATTATTTTCAGTCGGTACTTAATTGCCTTAGAGGAACTTATTAAAATGAAACCACTATTGTGTGAGGAACTATTCACGTAGAGTATCTCCGGAGTGATCAGGATGATCCTGCTGTGGGCTACAATATAGATCAGTAAATGGGAAGAGTGGTTGTGTGAGGAAGCCGACGTTTTGAGAGCTCAGTTGGTAAGGGATGGTCTGCACGTTATTCTGTGGTTTAGTAAGATGTTAATAGCAGGAATAATGGCTGATTATCTTTTCAAACATTTGAATACCCACTCCAAAAAAATCACATTTGAATCTAATACCTTTCACTTATAGACTCTCTGAAAGCACTACCTAAAGATCCTTCTTGAACATCTATCAAAACTTCTCTGTTATGTTGTTTGGTAGCGCTTTATAATCACCACCACAGCTTGAGATATATTAATTAGTTTATAATGAAAATAAGACCTATATTCTATCTCTCAGAGAATGTCCAATTCTCATTAATACTAACGGCTGTTACACATGTGCACTGACAATAACCCTACAGGTTTTATGGCCCAGTGATTTACCATTATATGCAAGATGATTCTAGTTTTACAGCAGCATCTTGGCATTTCACATGAGAAATACACAGGCTTGCAGCTGGACAAACCCCAGTGGATTAAATAAAAGAGAACGTCCTTCTCCTTGGCCAGTAGAATACTACAAATTTTGATTGCCAGAGCGGATTTTAGGAAGGGAAGCTGTGGAGATCCATCTTTCGGCAAAAGGTCCTCATTTGGGTCTGCTCTGAAAGGAAAGGAGCTCTGTTCTTATTTTCTGTGCCAAACCAGGGGTAGCTCCTGCTGATAAAGTTGCCCCAAAAGGTAAAAGCAGGAAGTTTTTTGAGTGCCCTTTTCTTAGGGAGTCAGAAAACTTGACTGTGAATTTTCAGTGAATTCCCTTTTGGTAATTATCCTGCAAATTATCCCGTTTCCAAGTGAACTTTTGTGCTCTGTGGGGTACTTCTCACAGTGATTTACTAGCAACGAGCAGTTCTTGTTATAAATCGGGTAGTCTAAAAAAATTAACAAAAATCAAGGTGTGAAGGTATCAGTAGTGGATATTTTAATGATATTTTGAGGCAATTCTTTAACCAATTTACGTAGGGCTCTCAGTTGCCACACTGAATTCACCCCTATCACAACTAATGTGTACCCAAACACTTAAACAGGTTATGGTCATTGTCCCATTAACTCAAGTTAATTAAGAACTAAGAAGATGATATTACTCAGCTGTTTTAGCAAGTACTAAGAGACTGACTGCTGCAGAGGTGACCATTCAACACGTTGGAAAAATATTTTAGAGAAATGCTGTTCTAGGTTCCTGTCTTCAGCTCCTCCAGCTGGGCAGCGGTTAGTGGAAATAGATAAAGACAGAAGAAGGCTATGCCAGTCATCGCACCGAATTTCTTGCTCCTTTGCATCTTGGTTATGTTTTTCACTAGAGAGGAGGAAGTATGACCATGTATATGTACTCAGGTGAGAATCTGTATTGCAAAGTTACGGCCTAAAAAATATTTTGCACTAAACTAGAGCAGATTGCTTACGGCAACTCTTGCATAATGAAGGAACACAATGAAGAACTGCGGCTCATATTGCTCTTCAGGTCTGTTCTATTTTCATAGGGGTTTTGTTGTTTTTTTTTTTTTTTTTTTNTTTTTTTTTTTAAGTAGAAAATTGCATAGTATAATTACAAGTTCATTTGCATTCATATTACAAGCTGTGAGCTTGTACCGTCTTTTATATTTAAAAAATATTGTTAGCAAGTGTGACTTGCATCCATAAATTTCAGAAGTGGAATGGAGTTGACACTTACTCAAAGTCCCTTCTCTTCTTAGTCAACTGCCAGCACCGGTCTCATTAACTGCAGGACCTCAGTGAGGCCAGCAACTTGTTCTTTTATATATAAAATGCAACTTCATTTTATAGTGTAATGGTCAAAGGTGCAGAGCAGTTCATTTACTGTGTTGTTTCCCACACACACACACCAAATACACCTTTGGGGATCTGTGGATCATCATTTTATTTGACTTAACACTTACAGACGAGCATAGCCATGATGCTGTCATTTCCTAATGGAAAGATGACTTGTTACTTCTTTATTCCCTTAAGTTCTTTGTCTTCCTGAGATGGCAAAGTTCTCACCAATAGGAGATATTGCTGCAATTAACTCTACTACTAGGATTTAATTTTTTGAATCCACGTTAGATAGAATTAAGTGGCTTCAATTGATAATCCCGTCTTTCATATCTGTAATAAATGGAATTGAAGAAAACACGTAAAAGCCTCCGTTCCATCAACTACTTCTATAAATGTGGTGTGACTTCTGAAGTGTGTTTTTGTTACGTCGTAAAGGCGACTTTAAAGAAGACTTTATCTTTTATGCTTAATACCTAATGCGCTATAGAAAGAAGAATAGAGGAGGACGAAGTTGAAATCACCTGAGAATGTTATCGGATCTCTGCTCGCGCTTATCAATCTGTTTGCTCCACCTTTCCCTCTGCTCTCGGACAGGCGCTCCATGCCCCGTTAAGCATGTTGCCACATTGCTTCAGATCACCTGCCCGTCAAGTTGGAGGTAAAATAACCTGTAGACGTCGTTGTACCTTGCGAGCATCTCGGAGATCACTCCTTGCCTGTCATCTCGAAGAGCGCACATCAGCAGTTAGATATTTGTGTGCCTGGCATAACGTCTCGCATGTAATTTGTCATCAAATCGGACCCTCTGTAATGGTTTGAGCCCTCCTTGCTGTCAGCCGGAGGAGACGCTGCCACTCAGACCCGGGAGGTGAATCAGATCCACCTGGGGGCTGCAAAAAGCTTTTCTTTTTAGTCATTTACCTCAGTTAGCTAGAGCAAGAGCCGCTTTTATGCCTTGATTGGAGATAATACTGGTGAAATAGCAATAACCTCGCGAATGTACTTCTCTTCTGTATGTAAATCCCTTCAGGAAGCGCATGACAGCCTCTGTTTTCTATAGGGCTCCGTTTGTAAAGAAGCTGTTATCACAGAATAAGTTTAATGGGTCGTGAATTTTGTGTTGAAAGGCGAGTCTCTCCATGACTTCTGCTCTGCCTGCAATAGACCTATTGGCTCGGCAGCAAGTGCATTAGGCTAAATATGCTTCCTCCATTGACTCTGGAGGTAACAGCCCTAAATGCCTCATTAAATTTTCACGGGTGACTGAGAGAAGGCATGAGAAAAATACCACGCGAGTAGAGGTGTGATGGAGCCCCCCCTTCCTCCCCAGCATCCCCACACGGGCCGTGGACCACCACGTCCCGAGTGGGTGTGGGAGGGTGGTGATGGTGGTGGTGGTGGTGGGGGGGTGTCAGCCCGTCCCCGGCTGCGAGGGAC
>VZRU01012188.1:4512-44523 GCA_013398155.1 Pedionomus torquatus
CCGGGGTTTAAAGCCACCCCGACTGCGTCGTGTCCCCTGGGTGGCTGCGTGAAATTGCGTGGGATGGGACTGTAAAAGTGAACCTTCTGGTTCCCGTTGGTGTTTTTTCCGTCTGTAGAACAGAGAGAGTCGGGTGGGTCTGCCGGCCCTGGGGTGGTAGGGGCCGAAGCCAGGAGCCCCCCAGGCAGATCTCATCCTGCTTGGTTTGGTATTTACTCTCATCGTTGCGCCTGCAGCAAGAGCAGCAAGCACACGGGAGTCCTGATACCTCCCCCAGTAACCGTTTTTAAAGCATCGCCTGTCCCGCCATGGTGCTGCTGCGGGTTTGCCAGCAGAGGCAACCAGAAACGGAGAATTTCAGTGCTGCAGTTAATGATTCCCCGGCTTGTCAAGTGACTCAAAAGCAAAGTACCGTGGCAAGTTACTCGCCAGTGCCCACAGGCAGTGAACCCCCTGGCTTTTTGCTGGGCTGCGTAATCTAGTTAAGCTAAGTAATTGCTGCTAAACAGGCAGTGGTTTCAGTTATTTAAATTAACTACCTTTAATTAATTTGTTTGACTTGCCAGTGTGTCTGTATCAGCCCTGCTTGACCAGAGCAGCAGGATGAGGCTGGAGGAGAGCAATGGCCGCTGGACCATCTTTATATAAAGATATGTATAGATTTGTGGCTCTGCCCTGCAGGAGGAGGTCACGGATTTCCAGGAGAGCCTTTTGGCTCAATGTGATGTTTCACTGACCCACTGCAGAAAACCCAGATCCGTTTCATGTGGCGAGTGCTGCTGCATGTACTTCACTTGAAATACTTTCAATGTTGGAATAGTGAGCTGCTCTGAAGCATTGAGAGCCTTCTTGGCCAGCACTTCTGAGGCTTCTGTCCTCTGGGGCCACTCAGCACAGACCTGCTTGTGGCGAGTGCTTTATTGAGCTGGGAAATATATAGGAAGAAATATTGAGATCTCTAAAATTAATCATATGAACATAGTTAAATGCATGCCCAAATGTTGGTGGAGCCACCATGGAACAGGCAGAACTGGAGAACAGGCACGCTGGTAATAAAAGAAGTGTTTGCTGCTTTTAACATTTGGGTTGGTTTTTTTTTAATGCTATCTTGTCTTCATATTTCTTGAAATACATGTAGTGAGCACGTAAAGTATCATTGGATGAATCTTCTGTTTTTATCTGCAGGGTCAGAGCTTCCAGCGCTGTCAGAGAGCAATGTTTGAAGTGAGTTTGAGGCTTATTGAAGCTCTTGGCCCACCTGTGGTGCTGAGGTGGCCCTAGCCAGCAAGAGAGAGCCACGAGTGCCAGGACATCTGACAGGAGAGCAGCGTTCCAAGAGAATTGGGTGAAATTAGGCAGAGGGAAAAGTTACTTTTATAAAGGCATTGTATTGAAATCCAGTGGCATTTGGGTTTTCCATGGGATAGTGTATGGTGCGTGTTCCCGTTCCTCCATGTCCTCTTTACACAATATTCCAGTGCAGTTACTGTTCTCGTGCCTTTCCGTAGCTATGCAACAGGCTCAGAATTTAAGAGAGATCCTAGGAGAAAAGGCTTGTAGCAAAAATGAAAGCATTTATTCTCTGCTTGGTGTGTAGAGCAGCCTGTTTTCTGACTGCAGAGGGGCAGGAGGTGCCATGGCAGCCTCTACCAGGATTAAACTTACCCGAGTTTCCTTCTTGTTTCTCTCTAATCCTCCTGGTGATACTGCTTGCCACCAAGGCCGGGTCTTATGCCTGTGTCACCCCATCTGTTGGGGATGGAGAGTCTTCTGCTGCTCTCCATATTCCAAGAGAATGTGTCTTAGCACCCTCCCCTCATTTCTTGCCCACTGGCATTTTCTGCTGAGCCCATTGCATACACCACATTTGTGCAGTGCATACCAAAGGGCAGCACAGATTGTAGCTGAGGGCCTCCAGGCATGGCCAAACTAAACATATATAACAACACTACGTAATTACTGTCGGAAATCAGATCATTCCTTAAAAAAACAGGACATATTCAATCCTATCTGCATCGCAGTTCACCAGATGCTTTTGACATACTGTGTTGTTTTTTTTTTTCTCCTAGGTTTTTAAACTTTATTTTCCAGTGATTTGCAGTCATGTTATGTAATAACTTTTGTCACTACATTTGCTGAAGACTCCCATATGGAGGCAACGTAAACTGCAAGTGAACTTACAGCGATGTCAGGAATACGTTGATGAAACAACAGTAAAACTGTGGCCTTGAGCTAAATGTAAGATATTCCAGGCTTTCTCTTGAAATATTGGAAATATCTGCAGGGCTTCTCTGCAGCTCCGTGCATGAGGCATGTTTCCTCATAAATGCGCAAGGAACATGATGGTTGTTTTTAGCATATGTGGGCTCTGAGGAGTTTCGTATCCATAAGCAATGGAGAAACAGTGGTCATAGTGGTGGAAAATGGGGACAGCAAGAGTGAGTATGGAAAAGAGCCAGGAAGGAAAAAAATACCAACGTATTGTGTTCAGGTCATTCAATGCAAGTGGCTAAGAATAGTCATTTTCCTTGGGTAAAGTCAAATAGCCTTATTTATCTGCCTATTAGGTTGGTAATTGTTCTAGCTCACACCATTTAAAATCTTTATTGACTCATTATCCTATTGCTGGTTGGTCGTTAATATTTGTGTCTGTGTCATAGTACGGCTCGGTGGTTCCAAGCAGATGGATTAAAGCAAAGAGCGGCTCCTTTTTTAATTAATTCATTTTTATATCAATTAAAGAATCATAATGGCAGATAGCTGGGAACTTTGTAGCTAATTCAATTTGATATGTTCTTTTGCTAAAAGAGATGTCTGAAGTCTCTGAGTGCTTATACACAGGATTCTTAAATCCCATACTACAGGTGTGAACTTTCATAATGACGGCTGACCTGTTCTCTTCAGATTGTCTTGCTACATCATCTCCCACACCATTACAGCAATTAACTCTGTGTAACAACACACAGTACACACCAATAAAAATCAGAAGTAATCATTTTCGTTTGCTGTTGGTTTCATATGACTGAAGACATTTTCACTCCTCTAAAACTGTATTCCTTGTCTTACATTTGTTGTTTTCAGACAAATTCCCTGCTGCTGTTTTTTCAGTTATTTGGGAGAGTAGCACTGTAATTTCTGCTAGTGGAATTTGTCCCATATTTGGATTTATGATGGCTGCAGGGGTGTGGTTCTCTCTTGTTTGTTTTTAGCTAGCAGCACAGTCATACGGAGTGGAAAAATGAGCAAAGAAGCTGATGGATGCTGAAACCTCCCGACCAAGGTGACGTCGTTACATACTTCCCTGTCCTGTAGAGACAAGTGTCAGTAGTTGCTCTCCAAGCCAGTACCCCTTGTGATAAAGCACTAAGTATAACAACTGGGAATGTTTTATTTATTGCTGATGTACCTGCGTCTCTGATAAATCTTACCAGTGAAATATCTTAGGGTTCAGCATGTACCGAAAGAGAATTGGTGAATCAGAGGCCAAAAGGACGAAGCACAGAAGTATGTGTTGCACAGAGCAGACCTCCTCCTGCACCCAAGTCGTGATAAGGTGAATCTGGATCCTTCTCATGACTTGGCTGGGCTGTGACAGGTGGACACCTGTGTGCCTGAGGGCATTGGCACTCCTGGTTTAACCCAGTGCCAGGAGCATCATTAAATCCCTCAGCAACTGTTACTGTTAACATTAGGTGGGTATATTGGAGTGGCAGATGACTAGAAAATCCAAAAGCAGCTTGATAAGATATTTTGGCTGTTTAAAACTTTTACCACCGTAACGCTTACTGTGGCATAAGTTTGTTGTTTAAAAAAAATCCTTATAAGAGTCAAGTAAAACATATCTCTTCCGAGTGCGTGTGGTTAACTGGCAGAGGCTGGGGAGCAGATCAGAAAGCGCATCGGGTGACTTAAAGGCTTCTTCTGGAGCCAGCCTTAACAGCACCTCTGCGCTCTGCTCTTATTGTCTTAATTGATTTACACCGCGTTGACACAAGGTGAGCTATTCCCCTTTTTATCTTACAAGTAGCAGGGAGCTGGTCTCTTACGAGACAGAAGGTGGTTAAACAGCCATAAAAGATGCTCAGCCTGTCCTCTGTTATTTGCATTTACAGCCCCGTGCTGATAGCGTGCCCATTAGCATATCCATATGAAAAGCACACAGGAGTCGGAGGTTTACAACATCCTGTTGTTTGGTCAGTATAGTGCATCTGTTGGCACAGCTTTCTACAGAGGTCTTGAAAAGAGCAACGGAAATCTGGGGAGCAGGGAGGCTGGGGAGCAGCTGGACAGGCGTGTTAAAACGAACTACCTGGAGAGTCTAACAAGGCGAAGATTGCGAGGAGAATAAGCGGAACTGCAACTGTAAAGCAATTCGGGGGTTCACGTGGGACAGTTGGGAGTTTACAAAGAGCTGCCTGAAAGCGTGTGCGCAACAAGGAATAGGAAATCTTTGTTACAGAAGATAACCAGAGCCTGGCTAGCACAGTCTGTGCGGGTGTTGGGAGTTTCAAGGCTTGTTACGCCTTTGGGATGTGTGGTATCAAAGGAGCTGTTGCTCCTAGAAAGAGACTTTCAAATAAACTGTACAAACTCTTGTGTAAATATCTGTTCGTTTGTCTTTGCATTTGGCTTTCTTTGTGCTTTCTATCCGTGGATCTCAAAGAAGGGCAGTGTGGTGTCAGCTGCCCTTTCTGGAGCAGCAGAGACGGAGAAAGATGAAGCGGTTCTGTGTAGTTATGTAGCTGCTCACTGGCAGAGCCAGAGGGGAATCCAGGAATTGATCCTCAGTGGGTGTGGGATTGTCCCAGCTCCACTCTGGTCCGTCATGGTAGCTAAGCCTCAGTTTTCTGAGAGCAGTGGACGTTCCTAATCCATATTTGTTTTCCTAAACAACAATGTCCACTATTATTTTAAAAAGATCTTTGTCCCTGAAGTTGTGGGTACTCCAAGCGCTCTCTAGACAAACTGTATGAGTAAATGCTTACACTCTGGTAATTTAAACATCGTTAACCTTCAGGGTCTTGAAGCTACTTACTGTCTGTTGGCACAATTATGTGCTGTACAAATATTTACTGATAAAGAAGAGAAGATACTACAGTGATACCTACCACCCAGTGGTATTGTTTGTCCTCTCGCTTGTGTGAACCCTGCTAAGTCCCTGGAGTTGGTGAGCAGCACACTGCCTCCTCCTGTCCTTTGGAACTTGAGACTTGTCTCAGTTTACCACTACAGTAGTAGCTTCTCTTCCCTGCCCCGTCTTTCATATTTGGTGAGCTCAGCCTGGAACTTTAGAATTGAGCCTGATTGTTTGCATCTCCTCAGCAGTATTGCCATTCACGTTCCATGCTGTCTGTGCACGTGATGCACTGGAAGTAGCTGTTGGTTGCTTCCAGATGAAAAATCTGACTAGGTTTGTTGGAACACAGCTTGGTCTTTGAGCTGTTGCAGTGAAATAGTTTGGTACTTCCTAAAGTGCAGGACAATGTGACTTTAAGGAGTGATGGCTTCCAGCCCAGATTCCATGGCCATTTCTTTTCCTACCACTGCCACGACCTTTACATCATCTGAAAGAAGGGATTTTGTGTTTTATGTGCCCAAAGGCTGCCCATAAAGGTTGGCAAGGGCGGTTGGTTAAGTCTGCGCAAGGTCACTCAGGATGTCTAATAATTGTCCTAACACTTTACCTGTTATGGAACAATAATGAGAGTTTTTTCATTATTTTCGGGTGAGTGAGCCTGGCAGATGCTGACAGCCAGCAGATGTGTAAAGTTCGAGGTGATTTGTAAGGGACCGGCTCATCTGACGCACGGTAATTGCATTGTGGGACATTGTCACTCAGCGTCGTGTCCTGCTCCGGCAGAACGAGGTAAAGGTCAGTTCAAAGAGCTGCCGTAGCGTGAGGGGCTGAAATTAAAAACCTCATTTCCATCTCTCCCTTCTATGGGTGCTCACGGTGGGCTCGGTTCTAGGTTTTTAGGGATTGGGGTGACCAGTTCTTTCTCTCTGGAGTGGGTTTAAATCCCTCCTCTGGTAAGGCTCAGAAAGTTTCCTTACCCACCTGTTGGTGGGTTCCCATCTGTTCTCTTATAATTTTGGGCTCATAAGGTTTTTTTTTTCCCATCTCTCATTCCTTTGCCTCAGCACCCGTTGTGTGCCTTCAGCAGGGCCAGCTGGATGGGTGCAACTTGTCCTCTGCTCCCTGCTGCCCTGCACCCTCTGCTGTCCTCTGCCCTCCCCTCCGAGAGGGGCTCCAACACGTTTCTTTTGCCACAGAGGTGCTTGTAGCCAAATTTGCCATTTGTGACACCCCAAAAGGGCAGAAGCTGCTCTCCTTCCAGCCTGGCCCTCCCGCACGGTGGGGGAAGTTCAGGTTTTCCCTGGTTCCTCTCGTGGGCATTAGGAATGGTTTCAGCAGTCCTGTTGGAAATGGAGAGGGTTTGTGTGACGGTGAGCCTGCTGATGGCCCCGAATGGGGTGGCCTCAGGATGTTTTAAATTGGAAGAGGGGAGATTTAGATTCGATATTAGGAAGAAATTATTTTCTGTGAGGGTGGTGAGGCACTGGAAGAGGTTGCCCAGAGAAGCTGTGGCTGCCCCATCCCTGGAGGGGTTCAAGGCCAGGCTGGATGGAGCTTGGAGCAACCTGGTCTGGTGGGAGGTGTCCCTGCCCAGGGCAGGGGGGTTGGAACTGGATGATCTTTAAGGTCCCTTCCAACCCAATCCACTCTGTGAATCTGCGTCCCCAGCTCCATGCAGAGTCCCCGCAGTGTGGAGCGTGGCGCTGCCTGTCTCTGCTTGGCTCGTGCTCTAATCGGGATCGATTGCTGGTGCTTCTGGAGCCTGACTGGGATCTTTATCACCCCCGCGATGTACGGAAGGTCGGCTGAGGCCCTGATTGACTGGGCTTCCAGGGTGTGCCAGCACTTTGTAATAGAGATGCTGATAAATCCGTAATACACTGGAGATCTTGATAAAACGTGTCGTGTATTTCATCTGCTGTTCCCTCGTTCTTCTGTACGTGCAGGTATCTAATCCCTTGCTCTTTATCTCTTAAGGCATGATGTTACAAATTTTGTTCTTTATTCTTTATCTAACATCCCTGTTCTCGCTGGGACAAGAAATTGCAGTAAGTTGCTTCGTAAAATGTGAACTCTGGTGGCTGGTTGGGCTCAAGGTTTCTGATTAAACTGACCAGCAGTGGTGCCTTAAGTACAGTAATCATAGAGTGGTTTGGGCTGGAAGGGACCTTAAAGTCCATTGAATTCCAACCCCCCTGCCCTGGGCAGGGACACCTCCCACCACACCAGGTTGCTCCAAGCCCCATCCAGCCTGGTCTTCAGCCCCTCCAGGGATGGGGCAGCCACAGCTTCTCTGGGCAACCTGGGCCAGGCTCTCACCACCCTCACAGCAAAGAATTTCGTCCTCATATCTCATCTAAATCTCTCCTCTTTCACTTTAAAACCATTCTCCTTCGTCCTGTCAGGCTACTGACTGTACAAAGCATCTCCCCTCCCTTAGAGGCTTTCAAGACATCACTTAGTTCCTCCTGGTGCAAAATGTGCCCGTGAAAGCGGGAGCGTTTTGCTGTGAACACAACCGGAGCCAGGATTTCCCCCACCTAAAGCAGTTGTTAAAAGCTCTCCCTAATTATTTGAGCTCTGAAGTTAATAGTTGTTTGCTGATGTGTGCTGGCCTGCAGTTTCCCGGTCCCTGTGCTGAGCATCGCGGGGTGGGTTTGTCCCAGTGAGTGTGACTGTTGTACAAGGATTTGGCAGGGAGCAACCAGAGGGTCTTTGCAGAGATGCTAAGTTTGGAGGAAAGGCTGGCTTTTCATTGAAAAAGGTGTTTTTGTTGAAATAAATCTTCTCTGCAGTTCCTGATGGCTTTCCTTTTGTTTAGTGTTCCAGGATATTTTTGCGAGCCTTTTTCTGACCAGAGGGCTCCTATTTTCTGACCAGCTTGGCCTTACTCTTTGTAGATCTCACCTGGTCCTCAGCAGTTCCTGAGCTTGCTCGTTGAGGTGGTGATGGCTGTGGCCACAAAGGCATGAAGCAGGCCAGGATGTGTCTAGACTCCTTCTAGAAGAAGCCTTTAGAAGCGTAACTTTTTCATCTAAAATTCTGAGAAGGAAGTTAAATTTCTAGTATAGGAAAAAAAACAAGTTTTTCTTTCACCAAGCTGACCCGTTAGGGGGCTCGGTTGTTGGTGTAAGTCGGTGTTTCGCGTTCTTTGTAGATTCATTTCTTTGACCTTTAGGAAGAGAAAGAATAGGTTCTTATTCAACAAATGTCTGCTTCCAGGCAGTCCTGAATCACAGGATTTTTTTTTTTCCCGGAGAGGGTACAGGTAGGCTTTTGCATTTAGAATAAGATTTATTTTTGTTAACCACAGCACACTATTAAAGTTTGTTATGTATCCAAATTACGCTGCTTTGCTTTTTAACTACAGCTCAAACCGTGTTTCGAATAACAGATGTGGAATACTGTCATCCCACTGTCACACCAATTGCTCATTGTTCTGAGAAGGTCACATCATAATTCATTAACAATAATTATTCCCTGGGTACACCCTGCACTTCTTCACTCAATTGCTTCATTAACTTGTGAGTGAATCTCACATTCACTGCTCCAATCAATGAAGATATATTTATAATGTACAAGTGGATGCTATTAGTTACAATATATTAACTGCCTAATTTAAAATAGAAAAGCTATCTTTATGAAGGGCAATTAACCACTAAGTGTAATTGATAATTCACGTACCTATGATTAGGAAAGACAAATAATAAGAAAGAAATGAATCACCTGCATTATTGAAGAAGACACCGATGTGGGGTTTTAAAGAGCAGAAGATGCTCTCTGAGTCAGGACCGGATTTCTAAGAATCCTTTGGTGGAAAGTTCGTCATCGTCTGATGTGTTACCTTGAGATGGTTTTGGTGTTCACGCCAACCAGTTGGGATCATCTTCCCTAAGAAAGGAACCCAGCACATTTTGTCATCTTGAGAATCAGTGCTGGGGCTTTCCTAATAGAAAGTCCTTTTATATCTAAGCGCAGAGAAATGCAATAATATTTTCATATGAATTCGTAAACCTCACCCCTAAGTATCCATAACTATATTAGCTTAGGTTCTCAAAGATTATTATGTGTAAATTAACACTAAAACTGAACAAAATTAGGCATTTGAATATATATTTGAGGATCTGAGCAGCAGTCCTTCTGGCAAACTTTTTTTTTTTAAAAAAACTGTGGTATGTTTTCAATGCTTCTGATTTCCCATGGCCATTTTGAAGTACATTGGTCCTCCAAATAGCTGACAGCTTATCCTTGGAGAAGAGGCTTTTTGATGACATCGTCTGACAGGTCACCGCAGCTTGGGAGGGGAAGCAAAGCCGCTGAGGGGCAGAGGACACATGGGATTGCAGAGCATCCATCCTTGCCCTGGGGACCATGTTTTCTTCCCTTCAGAAGCCATTCACCTGTAACCATTTCTTAATGAATGGCTTGATGTACCATATTTTTCAGGATTACTCACCAAGTAGCAGCACAGGCGTTTTATGAGAGAGATTAAGTGGTAAATGTAACTGAAGCCCCCCAGCCATTGTTGGAAGTATCTAGCCTCTCACCTGGAGCCTGCAGAAGTGCAAAGCCTTGCTGTTGCCTCCAGCAGATCACTGCAGCAGGTCATCAGTGAGTGGAAAGGTGAAAAGCCAGGTGAAAATGGAAGCCACATCCATTCCTGGGAATGTTCAAGGCCAGGCTGGATGGGGCTTGGAGCACCCTGGTCTAGTGGGAGGTGCCCTGCCCAGGGTGGGGGGGTTGGAACTCAATGATTTTTTTTTTTTTTAAGGTGCCTTCCAACTCTAAGCATTCTATGAAAATGCCCTAGCATTTCAATTTTCATCAGAAATTTTAACTCATAGCCAGTGGCATCACACCGGGTACTTCACTCGCTCCTGTGCGCTGCCTTCGCATCATGTGTGTTGACATCCATGAACAGATTTAAGGAAAAGGAACTGGATTTTGGAGTTTTTGGTGTGTGGTGGGAAGTGTGTGCCTAACAGAGTGTGGTACCCTGGGGATGGTGAGCGTCATCCGTGCTGCTGTGTTCAGCTTAGCTCTCTGCCCCAGCTGACATGCTATGGCAGGGGCTCTGCACCTGAAAACTGCAGCTGTAGTGCCCAGAATCAATATTTTAGGTGTGTCTTGGTGACAGTAAGGAATTCTGCTCCTATTCCAGCATTTCCTCTTTGCATTTTTATTGTAATTATCCAAGTTAGGTGTAGGATGGCAAAGCTGATGCTCTCAGCTCATTTTCTCTGTCCGGGTAACCCCTCTGCTGCTTTTGCTCGACAGGATCAAAGCGTCTGGTCTGAAGCTGCGGTTCTGCACTAATGAAACCCAAGCGACCCGGGAGAAGTTTGTGAAGAAGCTCCAGGGCATGGGCTTTGACATCTCCGTGGCCGAAGTGACTGCCCCAGCCCCAGCAGCCTGCCGCATTTTGGAGGAGCGCAGCCTGAGGCCACACTTGCTCGTGCACAACGGTGGGACAAGGCAGGGGACAGCCCAGAGAGATGGGGGAGGCTGGGGTAGAGCAGTGACTCCCCGTAACTCCTGCTCCCAGTGGTGGTGTAGGTGCTTGGGTTTAATGAGCCACTGAGATGTGGGTGGCAGGAGCTAAGGTAGGGTAGGGAACGGTGTATTTGGCTCTTTGCTTCAGGGCAGATGAACAGCAGGATTCAATCGAGAATAGAGAGGTCTGAAAAACAATTTATTCAGTCGTTGCTTTTATTATTTTATTTTTATTTAACGTGTTTTGGAATGAATGAAATGAAACCCAAATCTGGGGGAAAGCCATCAGTTCCAGTGGGATCCAAAATGCTCAGAGGTTTGTGGATTTATTTATTTATTTATTTATTTATTTTACCTCCTTCTGTAGATCTTGTCCCTGAATTTGCTGAGATTGATAAAGCAAACCCAAACTGCGTGGTTATTGGAGATGCAGCAGAAAACTTCACCTACGCAAACCTTAATGAGGCTTTCCGAGTCCTGATCGGGATGGAGAAGCCAATTTTATTCTCCCTCGGCAGGGGGTGAGTTAAGCACTATTTTTGTCCTTGAGTCTCTACATTTTTTTCATTTCCACCAGTGTCTTCAGGCTTAATGGAAGCCAGATGTTGGTGTGGGTGTTAACTCTACCGTTTTTTAAGCAGCTAATCTTTGTTTCTAGACTGGGAGGCTGATCTACTCGGGTATCTGTTAACAAAGGTTCCTGAATGGGTAATTCGGTACCTAACTTGGCCTCCTGTCCAAAGTCACTTACTTGGAGTCTTTTTAAGGTTGTGAGGGGAAAACGAAGGTGGTTACACTGAAATAGGTCTAACAGGAGGTAGTGTGGGTGCTCCCCAGGAGCTGCAGTCCAGCCCCTTCACAGAATCATGAAATGAAATGAGGTTGGAAGGGACCTCTGGAGATCATCTAGTCCAACCCCACGCCAGAGCAGAGTCACCCAGAGCAGGTTGCACAGGAGTGCAACCAGAAGGGTTTGGAACGTCTCCAGAGATGGAGAGTCCACACCTTCTCTGGGCAGCCTCTTCCAGGGCTCTGTTTGAATATCAAGAGACATTTTTAGTTTTTCTCCAAACATTGAAGGTAAATTCTGACCTCCTGCTTTCGCACGCGGAGATAATCTGGTCAGACAATTTTAACGTTTTCCTAAAAAACAGTTCAGTCAGATGTATTCTGAGATTTTAAACAAGAGGTTATTAATGCAAATGCTGAATGATGATAAATCCCAATAGCCTTGGAGGAGTTATTCTTCTCTGTGCCTGTTAGGTCCCGGTCCTATTGTTGGTCCTGGAGGGGTCCGTAATGATCCCAAGGGTGTGACTCAGAGGCTTAAAAAGGACTCGAGGAAAGTGTAGTGACAACTTTTTTTTTTCAGTGGACAGTAATAGGCATGAAAAGCCACCTTAGTTTGTGGGTTATTGATCCCGCCGGGCACAACTTCATCAGCGGGAAGGAGCAGTTAAATCCCTTGCGTTTCCTTTGCCGACGCTCACGCGCTGATCCGACAGCACGGGTGGAAAATCCTTCCTGTTTCTCGGTTCAAAGGGTAAGGGAGAAAACGTTGAGCCACTGATGTATGTAAAATAGCCGTGTTTTGCCTTATGCAATATGATGTTTCAAAATGAAATATAGAGTCAACCTTTAAGATTTGCGATGTGATCAATACAATAATGCCTTTGTACCCTGCGCCTATAACAGTGTTTATTTATTTGTTCATCCTTTGCTGTAGGTGGCTCTAAAACAACCCCGCTGTTATGTTTTGGGGGAAGTGTTATTTCTCATTTAAAAATATAGATTTTTATTTTTTTAATATATATTCTGAGCCCAGTTTTTACCTCCAGTGTACTTTTTTTAAAATGATTGATCACTTAGTGCGACCATGAGTTCAGAGTGAGTTTCTGTGGTAGATAATCTCCCTTCTTCAAGTCAGAAAACTTATACATTGGCTGAATTACTGCCCTAACTAGGGAAGCCTCGTTGATGCCAAGGGCCACGTACAAACACCAGCCACAAGCCAGCTTCGTTTAGTGTGCAGAATCGGTGTAATTGGGGGGACCTTAACAAAGTCCCTGCCTTGGGAAAGTAAGTTGATTTTTGGTTGAAGTTTGAGTTCATTCCACAGAAAACGAAAGTGTCGGAGTCACTGAAGCGGAATGCCCTCCTCCTGAAAATGGAGTGATTTACATTTAGCATCTGTTTTGGGCTGAGGGTGGGAATTGGCTTTGTAATTTCTTCTGTCATGCCACTGTCAGAAAATTAAGCTGTTTACGCTAGACTATAGAAGGTTAATGGCTGTTCTAGCAAAGGTCAAGTGGTCATTTTAAAGGGAGGCTGTGCTGAATAATCGAAAATGGCAGAAGGATAAGGCATAAAATCTTAACTGACTGCTCTTCCCACCTTTTTTCCTGTCATATAGAAACCTGTCTTGGCTCTGATCGGGAGAGCTTGGCAGACCTGCGTTAATGTGACTTGCTATTCCAGAAAAACACCATAAAGATGCAAACTAAATTTCTGAGCTCCATGGCAATAGGAACATTTTTAGAAGGAAGAAATTTCAGCTGGGAGGGCTTTCTTAGTCCCGATAAAAAGTGTCCTGGCTTCCTCATGTGGGAGACCGGTGACAAGCAGTGATGGACAATTTGGGGCCCCCTTCCAGATCTGCTGAAGAAGGTGTTAAGAGTTGCTGGTGGGTGCCAGCTCTCGTCTTAGAGCTGCCAAGGGGTCTCCTTCACTGTTTAAAGGAGGAGCGACGTAGCTGCTGTCCTTTTTATTGTACTCTATGCAATAAAATCCAGTCCAAGTTGATCCTTGATGTGAGCTGGTTGAAATCCCTTTGAACTGGTGGAGTTGTGTCCCAGATGCCAGATGGGCAGTCCGGTCTGAGATCTTTTCCCCGCCGTTGCACGGTATTGAGCCTGTCCTTTACTTAATTCCTGGGGTTAAATTAAGGCTCCAGAGTTTCTGATGACTTGACTTTTTGTTGCAGCCATATGGACATCTATATAGGCACAGAAATAATAAACTGCGGTTTCTTTGTATTTAACTGCCAACGTTTTCATTTCATTGAAACTTTATCACTTTCATTTCCAGACGCTACTATAAAGAAACCGATGGTCTGAAACTTGATGTTGGAGCTTATATGAAGGCATTAGAGGTATTTTATAGCTTGCATTATGCTTACTCGCTCTGTGCACCTTGTTAAAAGAGTAACTGGTATAAATATGGGTCATCTTCTGTAATTACTCACCTTGGTGGAGGAAGTTTCCACAGACTGAAACTCATTTACTGCATTCTAAAGATGGGTGAATATATTTGTTTTCTGTCTTTGTTCATGATTTTTATTTAAAACGTGAACTTTTACTGTTGCGGTACCTTTATTGGAAGTGAGGCCCTTGAAAGAAAGAGTTAGAAAAGGAAAATGTGGAATATTGTCTGCAAAATACTCAGGAAAAACTGAAGGTCCTTTTTATGTTTAGTGTAGTGCTGTTAACACAGCCCTTGCCCTTAACAGGGTCCAGCAAAAGGCCCTTATTCAGCAAGAAACTTAAGTGCAATCTTGTTTTTAAGCCTGATTAAGTCTGTTCAGAACTGGAACCCAACAGATAAGCCAGCCTAAGGGTGAGAAAAGGAGAGAATCATTATTCTCTCTTTTATAGTCTTGCAGAGAGATAAAAAAATTTATAGTGAATGCAGAGAATAAAGCAAAATATTGTAGTATACAATAACAGAAGATCGTGGAGATATATGTATGCTTGCAGCACATTCATTTGTATCTGTGTGAGTTTTGGGGAGAGTTATTGCTTCCCAGATATGTTCAGGCTTCTGGTTGTCTAGGAACAAGCTAGAAACAACCTTTTTTTAGCATAGTTGCAGGAAAATAAAACTTCAAATCTAGCTGGTCACTCAAATCATTAAAAATACCCCAGGTAGTTGAAGGAATCCTTTGCATCTTTTAAGGCCCTCCAGTACTTTCCATCATTTCATATGGAGGATATTGGCTATTTCTTTAAGAGTGGTGCTCGTGCAAAAATGAGCAATACTGGAGCTGAGCCTGAAGATTGCTCCTGTGATGGAGAACGTGAGAAGTTTGTATCTTGCGATGGTTCAGGAGGACTTTCTCTCCTGCCAGAGAACTAAAACACTTCTGTTACCCAAATTCTCCAATATTCACCTTCAGCTGCTAATCCGTTGTGGTGTTCAAGGGCAAAAATCAGTAATCACATATTTTTTGTGGAATTGATTGGAGTGTGGAGTTGAACAAATCCTTTTCTGATCAACATTATTCCTGTGTCTCTCTTTTTTTTTTTTTTTCCCAGTACGCTTGTGATGTCCAAGCTGAGGTAGTGGGAAAACCAGCAAAAGCATTTTTTGAGTCAGCCTTGGCAGAAATGGGAGTCCCACCAGAAGAGGTAAGGTTTCTGAGGCTGTGACTCCTGGGTCACAGGAGTTTTGGGTTTTTTGGTTTGCTGCCTTTCATGGAAAGTTACAGAGGAGGTTGAAGGGAAAGTGAGCAAGAGAACATGGTAAACTCTGGGTGGGTAGGCAAGTATTTTTTTTTCCAGACCCAGTGTGCAGAGAAATATTCATTTCAAGGCCTTCCTATGAATTATTTTTAAAAAGAAAAGAAAAGAAAAATGGTTGAAAAGTGTTTCAGGGGGAGAAAGCCCCTCTCAAATAATGTGAAGTAGACAGAAGAGGACTGACAGCCAAGAGGGTAAATGCAAGCAACTGGGGACCTGCTCAATTTCTTCTGCCCTGTGTGTACTTGTTCCACTCTTGAAAGGCCTGACATTATTTTTTCTGCTTTTTGAGGGTTCTTTTTGCCTGCTATTTCAGTTTTCGTTCCTGTTTGTCTTTGCTCTGACTTGTGCCATCCCTACCTCTACCCTGCTTAGTCTTCCATACCTCACTCCATTCTCTACTGCGGTTTCTCCTACTTACGCTGTTGTTGTGCTTTCTTATTAAGCTTCCCCCCAAACCACGTAGTTCAAAAGAACCTGCACTTCTGTTGAGAAATTCCATTATTTGGAGGCTAAAGAAAATAGTATGAAAGAACAGACCTTAGTTTTCCCAAGGAATTATGGAAGAGGATGTGCGATGAGAGGTGCCCCAATGCCCGGCAGTCTGCTTGGCGGCTGGAGGCTGCAGCATGGTGGAATTGCAACCCAAATTATTATTCTTTTCCTTTGGTTTCACACTGGCCACCTTTTTCTTTAGTAAAAGGGAAAAACAGAAATAAAAGATTTTCTGGTTTGGGTGAACAGCAAGTGCTGACTGACCCCAAAACTCCTCCTGTGTTATTGGATTCATCACACTTTCCAGAAACACGCTGAATGTGTGATGCTCCCCGCTTGCTTAAGACAGCCCATTTCCCCCTCCTCTGCCTCTGTAGTTGTGCCCAGATCCTCTTTATTGATTTGTTATGTCACGCAGGACATAAGGATGAGTATGAGATGACTCACAGGCGGCAGTGAATTACAAGGTAATAATTCCATCAGGGGGTTTTGGTGACATTATAAACAACGGGAGTGAAGTTTGGGTGGCTTGTAGGTCCCCAGAGCCTGGAGATGAAATTATGGCCCTGTAATTCAGTATGTGTTTGGGTTTTACTTTATTATAGAGTGGGGAGATGGAAAAGACCTAGTAGGCCATCTCATCCATCTCCTTCTTCATGCAGGAGTGTTCCCTGCTCCACGTTTATTAATGGTTTGTCCAAAGTGAGCCAAACAGCTGGGCTGCTGTAGGTGCCCCAGGGACAGTGGTCACAGCCGAGTAGGTCTCATGGGCAGGCAGCTTTCTCTGAGATCCGTCGGGATCTTTCCCTTTTAAACTCCACCTCCTTATTTCTAGTTTTACTCCGGGTAGCAACCAAAATAACTGCTTGCCTTCCTGGATGTTTTCTCTTTCCAATTATCTCTTGACTGAGTTGTTTCTTGCTAAAATGGTGTCTTTGGCTCTCAGCAGCTTCCCCTGTGGCTCAGTCCCTCTGCACCATAACCCACTGCGGAGCTCTCTTCTGTACTCCCTTCAGTTTGTTGATATCCTCCTGGTAACAAGATAGCTCAGCCTGAACATAATATCCCAGGTACAGACACGGCAATTATTCAATCCATTCGGCCAACCAACAAGCCAAAAGAACAGAATAAAATCCATTTCAGACACAGAATGGCATTTGAAGAAAAAGCAGCTGGAGAAAAGAACAAAGAGGGAAGAAAACCCCAACCCCTCAGAGCTCAGCCCTTGGATATTTTTTGTCTAAATCAGATGCAAAAAAAGTTTGTGTTTCCTTTCTGTTTATGTCAGAAATTATATGGGAGTAGAAGGGGAAAAGGGGATTTTAGGATTATTTTTTTTCTTTTTTCCCTTGTGGCCCTACATAGTGGCTTTACTTGCCCTTTTCCATGGGCAGGACAGCGCAGTTGTCTTCAGACGCTGTCTTGCCCAGCGGGTGGTGGCCAGGACGGTGTCAGCCCGTGGCACCCAGAGAAGGCATCATTACAGGGGTGCAGCAGGACACCAGAATTCCTGTCTCAGGAACTTTGCCCCAGGAAACAAATCAGATTTAATGCATCACCAAGGTGTAAAAGGTGGTTCTATAAGGGTGAGCCTCAGCGAGTGGTTCCCGTGGACTTTGGGAGGATTTGTTTTGGGTACAGAAAAGCACTAATAATCCCCAGCAGAGATTATTTATTCATTCTCTGCTGGTTGCCATAGTGCTACTAGTGAATAACTATATTTTGACACAGGGTTGTGGTTTTTCCCGTGTAGTTTCTAGTGTTAAATGCCATCAATTTTTTGTAGTAATATGGCTAGTCTGTAGGTGTGACTTTTTTTTTTTTGTAGTCAGAGAGATTTGAGATGAAGGGAGCCAAGGAGGAGCAGGGGAGACACCGCTGCACAACGGCACCAGTCGCTTTGTGCTTTGACCTGTGGAAAAGAGTCTGTGCTGAAAAGACTGTGTGTGGAAAAGAGTCTGAAAAAGTCTGTGCTGCTGGAATTAAAACCCGGGTTGTGATGCACACATGTAGGCAGAACAAATTCTAGCAAAGTACCTTAATTCTAACACCTTTTCCTAACTTTTGAGTGCTTGACCTTGCAAGTTTAACGTTCTGTTGAGAAGGATTTGCAGCTTCTTTTAGTTTGTCATCCATAGTAATCATAAAACCTCGGTATATTCAGTTCAATAGGGTCCTTAGTAATGCACTGTATTACATTTTAATCTGTCTCCCGAATGAGCTACACATCCCTGCATCTGTAATGACATGACAAGGACTGGGTTTGCTTGCCTTTACTTCTGTAAAATGTTTGCCAATGATACATTCCACCTGTGGACTGCATTTAACCCATACCAGCATGACACCGTTTTAGACGAGCTGTGCTTTTGAAAACGTATGGCAATTTTCTTTTGCCCGACTTTTAATGAAAAATACCTTTTTAATAAAGCTGTCTCACCACAGTAATGTTAGACAGTGGTGAATCTTAAATTTCTCAAGCTGCTTTAATCAATAAAGTTATCACCGGTCGTTTCCCCTGATAACTGCCTCTTACCGAGCTCCTGACTTTGCCTTCTGCTGCTGAGATGTTTTCAGCCTGCACTTAGAATAGGAGGAACTCCCCAAAGTCCAATTTTCATTTTAACCTTTCCTCAATGGCCTAGAAATAACAGATTGCTGGTATTACTTCAATAGATTGGAAAGTTAAACCTCTCAGAGGTAACCAGACCTATCCTATGATTCAGTAATATGACAAAGAATAACACATCTTAAAGGTTAGTGAAATGCCTAATTCATATGTTTTAAGGCAGCTGTAACAGTGGGTGATTTTTACAGCTTTACAATAAAACCTAAATAATGTTAAGGTTCCGGTAGTTTTATATAATCATAAAAAGTTCTCTCTGTAGCAAATTGTCCTGCTTTAGCAGGAGTTATGGCAGGTCGTCCTGGAGTGCATAAACTCCCGGTAGTTAACCAATTCCCAGTCCTGCCACCTGCAACTCTCAGGGGGGAGCTAGTGGCGCGTGAGGGACCACCGGGGAGGTCACCGAGTCACAGAGAGTGGCACCGAGGACCAGCATGCGGGCCAGCATCCCTTTCCCTTCCACCAGCCACAAGGGGGGAAGATTTTCCATCTCTGAAAAGAAAGTGAAATGGCCGAGGGAAGTTTCAAGCTTCGAGTCGCGCTGAAAGCTCATTGAACCTGGCCCTGCAACCTTGGGGAGTCTTAGGAAGAACCTGGAGGTTGGATGGATTTCTTTGTTTCACCTGTCTTATTTTACAGCTTCTCCCAGGTCCGAGGCCACGTGCGATGCCCTTTGTGTGTTTGATGTTTGTGCGGGTAGCACTGCCAAGATAGAAACGGAATGAACAGAGCAGGGGGTTGGAACTCAATGATGCTCGAGTTGCCTTCCATCTCTAACCGTTCTACCATTCTGCGATTTTCTTACTCCATCATTTCTTTTCTGATCAAAATTTTTCTGTGATTATTAAAACTGTTTGCAGAGGAAAAAGTACCTAAGGTTCCCACTCAGCACCCTGCCAACATCTCTGAAGGCTCAGTAATGTTGGCTGCGTCTGTGGGTAAGAGGAGGCTGTCCCCACCTCCCTTCATCTCTGGGCCTTTGGTCCGTCAGTGGCCAGTAGGATTGCTGATGGCCATGGTGGCGATTCCGGTGGGGATTATATTCCACCTTTCCCACCTCCAAATTCTTGGAGATCCTGTTCATCTCCTTAGTTCTCCCTGCTGATTTGGGTTGGGTTTGATGGTGCCACCTCAAGAGCGGTGTCTTTGCTCAGCTTTGGCACGCGTGTGCTTTAGGTACTGGGTGTGTACAACCACACGAATCGTCTCTCACCAGCTGCACCAATTAGGAAAATATAAATACGGCCTTTTTAATTCTGTGATGATTTGTTTTAATACTAGGTCTCACTGTGCTTTACCCTTTTTTTGGAAAAAATTTTAACCGATCTATAAAAAAAAAAAAAAGCATGAATAATTGAACAGATTAATGGTGTGATCCCTGTGTAAAATGTGAACACGAGCGGGGATCTTCTAATTCTTGCTTTCAGTGGGTATGTGACCTTTCAGTTTTATATCTTTCTCTCTCTTCTTACCATATTGCAGTCAGAGAGGAAGTTAAACCCAGGTTTGACAGGTAGAGTTTTTTTTATTTCCCTTGACAGCGCACCTTTTGACCTCTATCTTCTTGCCAATGATTTTTTAAATCCTAAATGATTTGGGAATAATTGCTCCTCCTTTAGTGATTATTGCCCTTCACCGATAGTAAATCTGTGAAATCCCCGGGGGCTGGAGTGCATCTTTGTATGCGTATGCCACAAGCTGGCCTGGACAGGCACCGCCGCTCATCCGCGGCCGCACTTGCAGAGCTGCCGGGCGTCTTGCAGGAAAACTTGCCTGGATGGGGTAAAATACAGCCCCAGCGAAGGAGCCAGGGCTTGGTGGGCTGCCCCACTCTGCCCTTTCCCGTTTTTTCAGGGGAAATTCGTTCCGAAGGTTTCTGAGAAGCCGGGACTTGAGATGGTCTTTGCTTCGGAAATCTCATCCCGATCATCCGGGTTCAGGCTCACAAAGGGTGGTCGGCTGGAGCCTGGGGTCCCCCCTGCCAGCCCCCCGGGATCTGCCCCCTTTCCCTGTACCCCGCGGAGAGGTATTGGAAGGAATTTTATAAGAAAGGATTTGAAGCTATTAACATTGAGAATAATTAGGTATCTCAAAGCAGTTTGGGAGGAAATGGGCAGTGGTGATTGGCTGGGGGCGCTGTCGCCGGGTTCGTTGCCGTTCTGCATATAACAGTGGGATTATTCCGTTGTCCTTGTCTGTGTCTATTCATGATTTATTTACTAATGACTTAAAATTAACCCATCATTTCCTCCCGTTTCATTGCTTGTTTGGAGAAGTGGCAAGGAAAGATGAGCTGTCGGTGGGGGAAGGCATCTCACTAAGCAACACACACGTTTCCATGAGGAAAATGGTCCAATTAATGAAAGGATGGGAAAGGCTTGAGCCCTCCATGCCTTTGAAGTGGGAAATGCCACCTGTCCTAAAGCCTGCTGCTGGTCCATCCCTATGGGCATGGTTGCCCTAACCCTGTGGCCATAAGCCCACAGGTTCTTCTGGCTCTCTGCTCCCTGAAGGGGCTCTCAAAGCCTGGGCACAGCGGTGACTCTCCTAGGCAGAGACACAAGGGTGGGCATTTATAAACTCTTTCAAACTTCACAGTTTCAATGTGGAACCAGACAAATGAGCCCAGTCCCTGGAGTTGTTCAAGACCAAGTTGGATGGGGCTTTGAGCAACCTGGTCTAGTGGGAGATGCCCCTGCCCATGGTAGGGACTGTGAAGAGTATATCCCTCAGTGAAGATGGACTGGGCTGGTACCTGCTATTTATAATCTTGCACACCCACCTAGTGCATTACTCAAAGGAGGATTTAGTTTTTATCAGCTGAAGCTGTTCCAGATACACTTCTTCATAGCTCACTTTGGTTCATGAATGATCTCAGGAAATCTGCTGTTCGGCTGAGGCTTTAGGTATATCCTGAGATTTCCTTTACGTGCATGTAATAAGTGTGAGAAGATTTTGTTGTAATTAGATGATTAATAAAAATAGCTCTGGAGCTTTAGGAATTCTAGAATTCTTCGATATGTATGATTTAGTCCTGCCCAGCAGACTGCTTGTGGAGTGGGAACTGGAGTGCAGGTGATGCAGAGGATGAACTGGCTCTTGTACGGTCACATGCTGTGTAAAAAACTGGTGCTTCCATGGGAAGGCGAGGAAGATTTTATATCAGGCAGAACTGGTAACTGGAATGGCACCTGTAACACAGACTTTCATTGTATTTTTGTCCTTAAAAACTGCAGCCAGCTGTATAAAAAGACTCAGTAACTCAACCACCAGCTAAGGCAACCCTGGTACCCTTTGGTGATGTGCCTTTTAACCTCTCCCACCCCATACGTGGGACGTGGGACCCATCGCAACTGAGCCTAGAAAAAGCTCAAACCACACAAAATATCAGGGTGTTTACTTTAGTAATAATTTAATAGCAATTACTTTAGTAAGAAACAAAACAGTTTGTGTAGTGATTCCACGTAGCTGATGTCCAGGTATGGAAATAATCAGAAGTGCTTGGAAGGAAGGGGAATCCAGGCAGGAATTTCTAGTCTCACGAGGGGCAGTCGCTGCGTGAGGCTGGCAGGTTTGAGAAGCAGAAGGGTGAGTCGATGAGATGAAGATCGAGTGGCTAACAATGCAACTAATCAATGTATTTTAGGTAAAATTCAACTTTGATACAGAGGGGGCAAAAGCACACTTTAAAATCAGATAGATGAACTAGATATTTCATATTTTCAGAGCTGATGCGTTTCCCCAGTTTTAGGTGCTGCGGTCATTCTCTTCAGAGTAATCCAGAATGCTTTTGGAAGGTTGATTTCTTCCTTATTAATTGAAGATTAATGGTTTGGGCATATGCTGGGTTTTGTTTAAAATTGGGCCCCCTTAACCATTTTTAAATTTGAAGAATAAAATAAACGTAATATTTCTTAATGCAGGACGACAATGAGCTGTTGGGATTTTGAAGCTGGGGTTGTTAATGAGACGCCCCCAACCCCTTGGTTGATAGGCTTCAATTTAACAAAGTTCTTTAATTAAAGCAGGAACTCTGAGGCATGCTCTGTATTTTCATTGGGCACTCAGACAAATCTTGGCAGAGCCAGAAGGTCTTTTCTCAGTTATGTTTTTTTGGGTAATCTGCTCAACTGAGTTTATTAGTGTGTTCATAGATCTAAGCTGACTGTAATGCAAACCATGCTGGGCGTCTACGTATCGTATCGTATCATATCATATCATATCATATCATGTCATATCATATCATATCATATCATATCATATCATATCATATCATATCATATCATATCATATCATATCGTGCAGAAATAAATGCATTAGATTTTACAGTGATTTTTCCAAATTTTTATATCCACCTAAGCATGGGTTGGGATCAGGCTCTGCAAGGTTACACATTTCAGTGACCACCAGCTTAAGCATTCAACTCGCTTCTAGAATACCAATTTTAAGGTAATGTTTCAAAAGTTAAGCTTAATTTAAACGGCGTGGAACCTAGCAGAGATGCATCGTTGGGAACAGAACAGCACTAGCTCCATAAAATTCCACGTTCTCTTTGAAGTGTGCCGAATCACTTTGAATTTTGTGATGGATTGCAAATTGTGCTCTGTGTGCTGCACCAGTACATTGCTGGAGGAGCCATGGCGTGATTTAGATTCAAGGTGGGATGACTTTTAATCAATGCGACGACGATCTTATCCTGTTTAATTTGTCGGATGGCAGTATTCAACATCACATCAAGCTGTTTGTTATGGCAGAGGCGGGTGACGTATGGCAGAAATAAACTGCGCCGGCCACCAGTTTCTCAGTATTTCATCTCTTTGACAGGTCATCATGATCGGGGACGATATTGTGAACGACGTGGGGGGCGCCCAGCGGTGCGGGATGAGAGCTCTGCAGGTGCGGACTGGGAAGTACAGGTCAGTGCGCTGGGGGCAAGTGTGGAAAGAGGGGAAAATAAGTGCACGTGACAGTCTTTCCCTCTCTGCCAAACGACACCGGGCTCTGATTTCCTTCACAACGCCTTAACTTCTGAAAGAAAAGGAGTTGTGGTTTGGAAACTGGGGTCCGGTCAAAGCGAAAATACAAGAGCGTATTTTTTCCGTGCCCCTTCCAGGTCTCCTCCCGTTGGTGGCACAAATTGGCCGTCAAGGGACACTGCCACGCGGGGTCCGAACAAACGCCTCCTTGTGCAGCAGTTGGGCTGTAACATTTGCGTTTGGAAAATTCCTTTTGGGAAAACACTCTCTGCATGAAAGTGGCAGGAAGGGGAAGACACATTGTTTCTGACATTTGAAATAGATATTTTCTGTTAAATTTCAGCTATAACTTTTTCGCCTCGGTGCATAGAACTGGTCTCTTTCTTGGGTTTTGCGTATTTGATTTTTATTTCTTTTTTTTTTTTTTGCTGCTGCTGCGTGAAAGTGTTGTACGCTCGATACAAGATGTGTCTGAAACTTCCAGCAGGGTTGAGATTCTAAAATTAGACTGTCAACTCGGTGATCTCCGTGGGTCATGTCTCACAGCTTTAGGAAGGACTCCATATGTCTGCTGTTTCCTCCAGACACGTATTCAGCGCTGAGATATCTGCAACGTGTGAGCTGTTTCTCCACTCCTTGTCTTAGCAGAGCACAGGCTTCCTCAGGGTTTTAAATAACCCTTCAAAGCCTTCTTTGTGCAGGTTTCTCCATGATCTTGACCCAAGAGTTACCTCCTTGAAGGTCCCAACAGGAGACCCAAGTGCCTGGTGGGAATGAAGCCATCAGCTGATGCTCAGGCCAGGTTAGGTTTGCAGTTGGCTTGAGGTGACTCCCCATATACGTTGCAGACATTGGTCCTTACTTTTAATATTTGGATTCTGTAAGACTCAAAATCTTCTCCTGACCCTCTCCTCTTAACCATAACTGTGCCTCTTTGTAGTAGATGGTTCAGCAACACCATCTGTCGTTTGACATAGTTTATACTTTTCCAGTTTTTCTTGATTTTCAACTACTGAGACGCTAAAAGAAGGATGCTCTTTTTGGGAGGGATGCCACAAGTGAGACTAGGACTTGCCGTGGGCTATTTGGTTAGCCTTTCCAGCCTGTTTCACAATGCTCCTGTTAGTTGGTGTAAGGTGATAAAATAATACCCGGTGCCTTAATTCTAGTGGGCAGTAAGTGATGATCTCTGAGGTGAAAAAAAGACAGATGCAAGTGTATTGCAGTTAGCTATTTTTGCATCTTTAATAGAGTGCATCTCTAAATCAGTTATCTATCTGAACAAAGCTCAGAAACATCCCAAGGATTAAAGTAAGTATTGTTTGTGCTGTTGGGATTGTTTGTCTGTAATCTGTGCAATCCCATTGATTTCCTGAAGGAGAAAATAAAGAGTTCAGTGGTTGATTTTACCCTGGTATTAAGAGGATATTAACTTTGTGAATCCACATCTTAATGCTGCAGAGACAGGGGTGTCAGCGGGGGCGGTGTCTCTGCACTCTTGTGTCCCCTGGGACGTGCTTGGCCCATCAAAATGTGCCACAGGTGATGCTGCATCCAAACTGTTCAGGCAACTGACACCAACTGTGCATACACACACACATAAATATGTATAATCACATGCTGGAAAACCACCTTCTTGTATGAAGTTTGAGTCGTGATTTTACAGCTAAAAGGGGGCCATCAGCTGTTCTAGATGGGGGAAAAAGATTGCTTTTATTGTTAGGTTTCCCATTTCAGTGTGTGGTTGCTGTTACCTGAAATCACAGGCTATTGAGCGGCAGTGAAATACAGATGAGCAGCTCTCAGTTGTAGCGTGCGGTGCCAGTCCTGTTGTTAGCAAGTGTGAGTAAAATGAAATGGCTCTTGTTTGCCCAGAAAGGCCAGAAACGTAGATATTTTTGAGAATGACTGGTTTAGTATTCATGGAAAATGAAAACACACAGTGAGTATCGAGAGAGATGGAAAAATACAAGTGAGTGAGTGTTGATGGACAAGCTAAATTGAAAATAACAGAAAAAGGGATTGCTTCCTGGCGGCTTTAGTCCAAAGTCTGATTTATAAGCTTGTGCATAAGTCCTGTCTCATGAGGTGGGTTTTGCTGACACTGGGCTGTGTGCTGCACCCGAGTACCTCTGGATGGCACCAGTACATTGACTTCAGCATCAGCCACAGCTTCGGGACCTCCCCTGAAAGCTGCGGTGATTTTTGGCAAAGAAGTGTCAAAGCACAAAGGCGTCAGGGTTTTGTTGTGGACATCGAGTGTCGGTGCGGTGGGATTTCCACAGGTTTCAGGTACCAGAGCCTGGAAGCTCAGGGCATCACCCCAGTTGAGTTGTCTCTTTTCTACAAGTGTGTTTCTATGACTGTGTTTCTACAACTGGGAGTAGGTGGGTTTTTTTTTTCCATTTCCACCACCACAACGAGGTTTCAGCAAAACGGATGCAGAGCTGATTTGAGAATAAAATAAAAAAGAAGAGGGGAATTATCCTGAGGAATTGTTGCGGGTGCATTTTACAGCATACCAGCTGGATATGGGAAAATGACGGGGTTTTCTTGCCCAAGTTATCCCAGTGAAGGCATTCTGAAGGTCTAAAGGATCCTGTTGTACCCCTCCTTGCTCACCTAAATGCTGTCCCCGACACCTCCGCTGCACGGGTGTGCTCCGGGCAGCTCTCCTTACTTCAGGGCTTAGGAAGTTTGCGTGAACACCTCTTGAGGTCTGCTGCCCACCGAGCGCCACCAAGGGTTTTGTGCACAGAAGGTGACAACAGGAGGCAAGGTTCACTCTACTCTTTTTTGGATTTCAAAGGGACTTCAGCGACTGCGTGCAGATGGCAGCCTGGAAAGCAACTCGCTGCATTTTAGTTGCTTTAATAAGCTAAGAGAAAAAGTCCACTTTGCCCCCCAAAAAGCCTTTTAGGGGCTGGGGAATGGGTCGATCTGCTGGTGTGGAGGTTTTCAGCAGGAGGTAGGGGTGCTCCAGCCGGGTGCAGGAAGCCTGACTTCAGCCTGCAGCCTGGCAGGAGCCTTCCCCCGTGCTGGTGTTTGTGCCGTGTTGCTCAGTGACGGCGGTGACGGGTGCCAGCTCTCTCCCCCCCACCCCCCCNGGTTTGTGGATGTCGGCTTTTCGGGCAAGTGGAGGAGGTCCGGAGGAGAAGCAGAAGGAGAGGAGCCCTGGAGCTGCCTCCCTCCCTGGGCTCTGCAAGGTCTTCTTCAGTGTTGGCTGCTCCCGGGGGTGAGATTAAGCCTGGATTAAGCTGCAACAAAAACATTTAATTTTACACCACCCTGCATGGAGCTCCTGAAAATTAGCTCTTTTGTCTCGCTTTTTTTGGATCTTTAAAGTTTAGTAAAATTTGTGCAGCTGATTTCCTTCGGTCTGGCAAGCTTTGCATGTCCCTCACGCCTGCGTCTGTACTTATTTTCTCCTCTAAAGCCCTTAATCCTCAAGCAGGACTGAATCTCAAGTGTTGAGCTCTTTCTTAGTATCCAAACCAGGCATGGTGTAGATTTGCCCAAGAAAGGCAATAAATCCTAGCTGCGATGTGGAATGAAACTTCTGTTGGCACAAGTCTGGACAGTAATGGAAAGGTGTAGGGCTAAGATGGTGTTTTGAGTTGATCTCTGCCAGCACGGTTCTCCAACGTGGGCTGACAAAGCAGGGACAATTGTCCTTTCTGCAGGACAGGACAGGACAGGTCAGGTCGTTGCTGGCTATTCTTGTGCACCGAGGGAAGAACCTGGTGTGAGGTTTTTCAGTGTTGGGAAACGTGATGCTAATTACAAAGTTTCTGTGCACACCTGCTTGGAGGCTCTTTGTAGCCAACATCTCTCCCATCTAGGGAAGAACATGTACTTGTCTTCCCGAAAAGGGTATGTGCTAATTCCACTTGCAGCTAATTGGCCTTGACATCAAACCGATAATTTCCACCATAACTATTGATTCTGCAACGCTGCGTAATATCCTTGTTCCTCTTTGCAGCCTGCAAGTTAAAGCAGAGAAAAAGTACTTTGAGGCTTTTCCAACTCTCTCCCTGTAAAATTGGGAATGACTTTCAGGTGCGTCAGTGCGTCAAATTGCAGGTGGTTCTTGGCAGGGGAGGAGAATTACCTACCCCTTTTCTCCTTGTTGTTATTTACAGGTCTTGATTTGTAAGTGGAGAACTTTCTGTTGGTGGTAGCCAGGAGCATTTGTGGCAGTGGCACCCACTGATCCTCTTCACCTGTGGCTCCAAAATGCTGGTAGAGGCTGGCAGTATGGGGTTCAGCCCCTCTCAGTGCCCTTGTGAGGTATTTTTTGTTTGATTAGGGGTTTATCTCATGACTATGGCTGATACTGCAGCATCCCTGAGCTCCTCAATGCAGACATAAAGGACCACTGGCCCAAGTTGCCCAGAGAAGCTGTGGCTGCCCCATCCCTGGAGGCCAGGCTGGATGGGGCTTGGAGCTTTGGCCTGGTGGGAGGTATCCCTGCCCAGGGCAAGCGGTTGGAACTTGATGATCTTTAAAGTCCCTTCCAACCCAAACCATTCTATGATTATAGAATCATCCCTCAATCCAGGGATGGAGAATAGAGGGATGGAGCCCTTCAAACACTGCTGTCTCTTTCCAGCTCTGCCACTGTTCTCTGGGAGAACTGCGTCAAGGTACTTCGTGTTGCTGCTCTCCAGTTTCCTCACTTTATAATTATCCTCCGAGAATAACCATCCCAACTTTATTTAAAAAGTGGCTTGTGATCTGTTCCTCTTGTCTGATTGAAGAAAACACACAGAATTTGTACAGATTTGTAGGAAATGGGCTCACCAGGAGGAAAATCCAGACACAATCGAGACAAAAGTTGTGGCAGAGGAAAGGTCTTTTAGGCTGCCATCACCAGCTGACTGAGGACGGAGGAAAACGGGCTGGGTTTTTCTAATAGCCTCCTAAATGAAGTTACAGAATTGTTCTTAAAGATTTCCACCTGTGGATAAATTCACAGCTGCTGCTGCGTTAGCTCGTGACACGTTTTGTGTAGAAGTAGTCCCATCTCACCGCTCTGCAGCGAAGCAGCAGCTCTCCACCCTCCTCTCAAGGCTTGATAACTGGTTGCAGTCGATCTGAAGGCACANGGTTACTAACCCCAGCCAAGGCGAAGAGGTTGATGAGTTTGTTTGCATCTCCTGGGTCTCGGTGGAGCGCCTGGGACGATGGGAACCAGCAGGCAGAGGCACTCCCTTTGTGCTGAACCAGAGGCATTCTGATGGCCTCACAGCCCTGATAATTAAGCCTGTTTCCAGTATTAAATGGAAAGACTTCCAGCCCATATTTACGCTGGAAAAAGTTGCATCGTAATTCTCATTAATGTCTTAAGCGATGCTTATTAAAATCTGACGTCACCAAGTGTTTCATTTTGGCTTGATAACTGGTTGCAGTCGATCTGAAGGCACAGCCTTACTGTTTATTGCACACTGAAAGCACGTTTTGCTCCGTCCACGTGGGGACCTTCGCGTGTGTTTATCAGTTTCTTGGCCGCAATTTGGTTACTCTCATCTGTGCCTCAACTTGGTGGAGGAAATTCAGAGTAAATCCTGCAGTGCCTTAGCGTCCACATACCCATCTGGCGACAGCCTTACATTTTCCCTGTGCACTCCCAGAATCGTAGAATGGTCAGAGTTGGAAGGGACCTTAGAGATCATCGAGTTCCATCCCCCTGCCATGGGCAGGGACACTTCCCACCAGACCAGGTGGCTCCAAGCCCCATCCAGCCTGGCCTTGAACCCCTCTAGGGATGGGGCAGCCACAACAGTAGGAGAATACCAGAGCCAAGCAGCCCTGGGAGCCGGCCGAGCGCAGACGTGTTTCTCAACACTTGTCCCTTGCAGAACTCTGAGCTGCATCAGCTTGTTCAACACTTGACAGCGATGATGAATACCATTCCAATTGCTAACTACTTTATTTCTGTAAAAATGCTAATGAGCCTGCTGAAATGTGCTGCAGAGATGGCAGGGCTGGGACAGCTGCACAACTGTGGTTTCACTAGAGGTTTCCTTTTTTAAAAAATGCAGGTTCCTCTTCTCTGCCTATTTTTTTCCCCATAGTTAAATGTCATCCTGGCTCGCCTGGTGCACAGCGTCCCCTCTGCCAGCAGCTTGGGGAGCCTGGCAGAAGGGGAGGACTGCTCTGATGGATGAAACCAAAGGGAGAGAGAAGCAAACAAGAGAGAGATGGGCCAAGGCAGCCGCTGATGTAACTCCCTCGGAGCAAATAGTTCAGTATCTGAAATTTAATCTTCTGGCTTGGGCTCCTGCTCGCCCTGTAAACATGCTCTGGAGCAGTGGTGCAGGAGAAATACCTTGTGCCAGTCCCCTGCAAGCAGAAAATAGCCAAATATTCATGCTTTGAAGCTGTCCTGCATGGCCCATGGATGCTGGAAGGTCACTGACAGCCTTATCTAGTGATATTCAGCTTTTTTTCCTTTACCCCCAGGGTGGCTGTCAAGGACTTGGTGTGTTTTCTCCTCCTGAGGGGCCCGTTTGTATGGCCAAACGCTTGGGGATGTGGCCATGCAGTTGTTGGGGAGCTGGGTGGTCAGAGGTGGGATGCTCTCAAAGGACCACCAGCCATCACCACTGATCCCAGAGCTACACTGGTGGCCCCGCTGTGAACGTGTGGCTTCCCCAGCAGCTGCAGAGGTAACAGGGACGGCTGGTTGTTGAGGTGCCTTGGAGTGGGGCTGCCAGCCTGCTCTGGCCAAGGGACCCAGCATAAGACATGGGGACTTTTCATCTCATGAGGAAAGGTTTGGGAAACTGGGTCTGTTCAGCCTGGAGAACAGAAGCCTGAGAGGGAACCTCATCAATGCTGAGCCATATCTAAAAGGTGGGTGTCAAGAAAATGGAGCCAGACTCTTCTCAGTGGTGCCCAGTGACACGAAGAGGGGCAACAGGCGCAAACTGGAACATGGGAAATTCCATCACAACATGAGGAAAAACTTTGAGGGTATCAGAGCCCTGGAACAGGCTGCCCAGAGAGTGGAATCTTCTCTGGAGATACTCAAACGCCACCTGCATGCATTCCTATCCAACCAGCTCTGGGTGATCCTACTTTGGCAGGGAGCTAAATTTAATGATCCCAAAGGTCCCTACCAGCTCCTACAATTCTGTGATTGCTGCTTCTCTGGCTGCTTCTGCTGGGCTGGGCTGGTGGCTGATTTTCATCCCCTTCAGGAGGCCTGATATGACTTGCCTGGACTTAAAACAAAGCACTCACCAGTGGCAGCTTTAGATTTCTACAAGAACTGGGAAACTCCAGTGTGTCCATACATGACTGCAGCAGGAGTAAGGAAGTAATGTGAGAAGAGGGCATGGGGTGAGGAGCTGTGCTCCCCAACCAGCTCCAGGCAGTGTTCTTTGCTGGGGATGCAGACAGCTTGCAGCTGGGATGTGACTCATCTTCACACTTTGCCCTGAAACGATGATGATTCTTACTTGTTCGTGGTTTTCAGTCATTGTCAACAACATCTACGGTTACACCTCAGCCCTGCACCCTCACGGGTTGACGAAAGATGAGCCCATCCAGCACGAGGGGTCAGTGCTGTTTGCAGGGGGGGCTGTGTTGAGTCTTCAAACTCCAGCCATAAAACCGGTGATGGACCTCAGGGCGGTGGGGAGCAGGGCTGGGGAGCCCGGCTGCAGCTGCACACACCATCGCTCTTCCCATCAACCTGCAGCTCGACTCACAAGCTTTTGCCTTTTCTTCTTAACCCCACTTTGAGTCTAAAATGGGCCCACCTGGACAGCTGTGTCTAGCACCCTGCTCCTGATCCATAGGACTATTCCTTATGGGAGTGTAATTTTTGTGGCGCCTTCGGGGACCAACTCCAGTCATTTTGAAGGGTGATCTTGAGTGTGTTTCTTGCATGTTGCTTATGCCAGTGGGTTTCATTTCACAGCTGGAGTTGCTCTTCTATTCTCCATTGTGCTTTGAGTGCCCCCTGAGGTGTTCAGAGAGGACAGGGTGTCAGCTTTGCCCTTCAGCTTCCACTCGCTCACAACCCCTTGTCGTTGCTGCCAGTCCACACGTGGGCAGAGTCCTGGGGTCAGTCCCTTGGTGGGAAGCTTGGCCGTGTGTGATGCTGCAGGCGGTGGCTGTTTTCCTGCATAAAGATGGTCTGTAGGTCATCTTGCCCCTATTCCTGCAGCAGCAGAGCAAACTAGACCAGGTTACTGAGAGCCCCAACCTTGAACCCCTCCAGGGATGGGGCAGCCCCAGCTTCTCTGGGCAACCTGGGCCAGGGTCTCACCACCCTTAAAGGGAAAAGTTTCTTCCTGAGCTCTAATAACATTCTCCCCTCTTTCAGTTGAATATCCTAATGCTTAGTCAGGCAAATCCTCCCCAAAGGCTGATGCAGTGAAACACAGCTCATCTGCGCCGGGTGCCGCAGCAGATGGCTGTGAAGGGGCTTGTCTGTAGGAAGAGTTTTGCTGCTGTGATCATCTAAGAGCATGAACACCCTGAGTAGGGCTGCTTCAGCAGGATGTTTTTCTGTCTCTAGCCAAATCAATTGGCTTCATATTAGATAAGAGATTGATATGGTACAATTCTTCCCTTCTTTTCGTTATTGTTGGGTTAAAAATGCTCAGCAGTAAGCATGAAATCAGCTCTTGATGTAGTGTTTACACAGCAACAGCTTATTTTTCAGCTTCGTTTGGGACTCAGAGACCAAACACTGCCCATGGTTGTGCTTTAGGCATCTTTGCTATAACAACATTATAAATATATAATGAGAATTTAAAAGGCAGAAGGAAAAGAGATAATGGAGACACCCCATCTAAATATCACCCTTGGCTTTCACCATCTGAAGAGAGTTGCGAGCTCCAGTGTGCATTCATCAACGCTGAGGTAAAGGTGTCCTCGTTAGAGGATGAGCCCAGGAGTCCCCTGGCAGCATCCAGAGGGAAAAAAGACATCAAGCTCCAGAGGAAAACTTCCTGCTGCATCTTTTACAGGCTATCACACTTAAAGAAGACGGAAAAGCTCAGCACAGCAATATGAGGAACTTGGTTGGGGCAATCTGGATTTAGAGCAACGGTAGCAAGGTCACCCGTGCTACTTTAGCACAGATTTCAATCCCATCCCTGCAGGTTAGCCCAGGCTTTCAGATATCAGAGACACTGAAACCAAGGGAGGTCGTTCAGTACCTGCTCCTCTCAGCTGCTTCCGTGGCCACCATCAGCAGTTATCCACGCACTTGTGAGTCTAAATGACGCAAATTCACACCACAACCATGACTCATCACCAGAGATCACTGGCTGGGGTGATGGTCAGAACCTTGACTGTAGCTTGATACCTTTTGCGTGACTAAAAGGAAAGAAAATCATATTTATGGGACAAGCTTTGCTTGAATGAGACCTTTTTTTGCTCCTATCATCTCCCCTCGAGTAACACACACACAGCGCTCCCAAAACCCTTTCCGATGTGCAGCTCCAGTCCTGCTCCTCCATCTTCAGGTCTTTTCCTTCCCTTCCCCTCCTTCCCTTGATTGATGGCCGTGGTGAACGTGCCCACGCCTGATTATCCGTTGACACGGACATTTAGCGCTCCTGCGCTGGAAGCCACGAAATTTGGCCGCTTTTCCAGCTTCCCCTCCAGATGATGTCACCCTGGGCGGGTGCCAGGCTGGGTTAGGAGTGAAAATCCTTCAGTTCGGGGTCAGACATCTTCCTATTTTTAGGCTGGGTTTCAGTGTCATGCAGCCAACAGCCAAGTTCACGTTATTCAGCCCCAAACGCCTGCCAGGGATCGAACAAAGCCGGCCTTTGTGGCAGGTGAAGGGGCTCTGCAGCTCCCGAGCCCCTTTTAAAGGCCGTCGGCAGCTGCTTTGCTGGGCACGGAGCTCCGGTGGCTCACGCCAAGGTGAAAACCACTCCAAGCTTCCCTCCCATCCTCCCCAAACTGCAACTGTAAATCCAAAACCGGGGGCTGAATTTGATCTGGCACCGCCGAGCACTGTCTGGCTGCGTCCCACCCCACGTAGCCCTCTGGAAATTCGTACGGTGAGAAACTGGTCCCCGCCAGTACAAACTGGGAACTGGCAGCATCCCAGGGGATGGAGAGGGGCGACGGGGAAGAAGAGCCCTGAGGCTGCAGCATGGTGAAACTTCTACCTGGGGAAGCTGTGGGTGCCCCAACCCTGGAGGGGTTCAAGGGTGGATTTTTTGAGCAAGCTGGTCTGATGGCAGGTGTCACTGCCCGTGGCAGGGGGGTTGGAACGAGGTGGTCTTTCAGATCCCTTCCAACCCAAACCATTCTATGATTCTATGGTATTTCTGGTTGTTTGCTGGGAAATGATCAGGCTACAGTTGCAAAGGTGTTTCATTGGCATCCACTGGGCCTGTGGAAGGCAGATGATGGGGTGACAGCTCGGATAGGCTCGGGAACTGATTTCCCATGCGAGGGTTAAGTATATGCCATGTTTTTTCATGTTTTTCCATGTTTTCCCCATTCTTTATGCGAAAGCTTGAAGCCTCTCTGACCGAGAGACAAATCTCTGCTTGCAACTAGACTGGACCGTGAAACGTTTCAGCTTTGGATCCCTGGTAGCTTGTATTAAGTGCAGCCTAAATGTGTAGTAACTGCGGGAAAGGCACCTGAACAGCTGGAATAAATCTGGTGTGCGCCGGCGGTGAATGCCAGTCCCGCTGTAGGTCAGCAGCCCCGTTGCAGACCCTTCGTTTCATGGGGCATTAATGGAGCTGACAGAACCGAAAGCAGGGGCACACGCTAGGAGAGCTGGCTTTTCTTCTTGCAGACGGAGCTCTTTTATTTTTCCTTGCTGGTTGAGATGTCCTAGCAAACACTCAGCTTCCTCGTCAACTTTAAACTATGTAGGGAGGTGGGGAGTTGGCTTTTGATAAAGCCAAGTGGACTTTTGCTTTGAAAAGTCCCTTCTTGCAGTTTTTGGCATGACTGACCACCCCGCTCTCAAAAATCCCTGAGTTTCGTGGTACAGTAGTTTTGTACAAAGCTGTGGTTTTATGCACAGAAGCTTTTAAAGCTGCATCTCTTTGAAAACACGTCCCTAGATAGCCGCTCTGTGGTTTCACGGGCAGCGCTGGAGGTGGGTGCAGAGGCCGTACACGGGAAGAGGAAGATAAAAATACCGCATGTTAAAAGACCATTACGGCATGAATCCAACCGTGTCGTGCATTCTCTCGGAGGAGCAGTCCTTACTGAAACGCTCATGTCCCCTTCCCCACACCAAAATCTCATCTCCCCATTTCACAGCCACGGTCTCAAATGTCTGCAACTTTTTCCTCTCATCACTCACTGACTTTTATGTGGGTTTTTCTACTGCATCTTTTGTAGAATCATGGAATGCTTGGAGTTGGAAGGATCTTAAAGATCTGGTTCCAATCCCCCTGTCATGGGCAGGGACACCTCCCACCACCCCAGGTTGCTCCAAGCCCCATCTAGCCTGGCCTTGAACCCCTCCAGGGATGGGACAGTGCAGCTTCTCTGGGCAGTCTGGACTAGGGTCTTAGCACCCTCAGAGGGAAAAATCTCTTCTTGATACCTAATCTAAATCTCCCCTCTTCCAGTTTGAAGCCATTAGCCCTCATCCTAGCACTACATACCCCTGTAAAAAGTCCCTCCCCAGCTTTCTTGTAGGCCCTCTTCAGGTACTGGAAGGCTGCTCTAAGGTCTCCCCAGACCCTTCTCTTCTCCAGGCTGAACAACCCAAGCTTTCTGCTTGTCTTCATAGCAGAGGAGCTCCATTCCTCTGATCATCTTTGTGTTATTTGTGCAATTACTTTTGTGTTTTTCTGGGGGGGGTGGAGGGGGTTCATACTGCTCTCATTTATGGGACATTACTTGGGGAAAATCACCTACGTGCAATAACATCATTTTTAAGTTTAGAAATAGAGAGGGCTGGGTTCTCACCCACTGCAAGGAGTGGGGTAAAACGGCAGAGCTCTGCTGATTTACACCTGCTGGTCCTCTGGCCCACCGGACGCCTGGAAATAGCTCAGCAAGTGTAAAAGAAAAAAAAAAAAAAAAGTTTTCTCCATCCATCTGGAACACATTGCACACATCAGGGGAAGGAGAGGCATTTGTGAGAGCGAACGCTTCATTTATCAGTGTACGAGCTATTGAAAAGACTGGATGTAGCTGGGATAATTATAACCAAGATTAGTCTTCTTGGAATGGAAAAGTAACGACGATCCTCTTTTACCAAATCCTCTGAAATTTACTATCTATTTATTTAACACCTCGGGCCCTTTCCTGCAGCAGAGGATCGGCGAGATTTATGGAGGCGCAGTTCAGTAATCTAAATAGTTGGGAGTTCATCTGCGCGGCCCCTGGGCTGCTCTGCTTCTTCTCACTGTCACCGCTCGCAGGCCATGGGAACCGGGAACGCGGACGGGAGCGCGGGGAGGCAGGGGCCAGAAATCATCCGGAGTCAGGCCAAGCACTCCTCTTCCACTTGCTGCGCAGGCGAGAAGGACCTGGCCGCCGTAGGCAGCTGTAGCTGTGGGTACTCTTGGGAAAAGAACAAAGCTCCTGCCATCCCCCCCTTTAGGAACTGCCTAGTCTTAATTATTTCCAGCATATTTTAGGGTTCTTTTCGCCATGCGAGGAGAGGTAATGTATATTCAGAAATTCCTCCTGCAGCTAAGGTTGGGGTCGGAAAGCTGACTGCAGCTTCCATATGATGAGCCACGGTTATCAGCTCTCCATCCTAAAGTCTTACCAAAACTGAAAACCTCTGCTAGAAGCTGAAATAGCAGCACAGGAAGGAAAATCCCATTGGGACAATACAGGGTTTGTTAAAAAAAAAATAATGAGAAGAGGTTATCCAGAATCCAGGAAAATGACGACAGGCAAAGGAGCAGAGCTGTGGGCCTGGAAGCCCTTCTGCTGCCATCATTTAATATTAGGAGAAAACGCCTGGGCTGGGCTTTAATAATTGTTGCTGGTCTTTTTTGAAGCAAGTTCATAAGTGCTAGGCCTGTCTGCATTTGCGGGTTTATGAGCTGTGCTGACTTTTGGCTGAATATTTACTCTTTTCTTACCACGAACGTGAGTCTCCTTTCCAGAGCAGGATACCTCGCAGGGGCTGAGGTGCACCAGCCTTGATTTCCCATTCAGCTGAAAAGCTGTGTGGGATTTTAGAGTTGTTACAAGAACACACAAAAACCAAACAACAAACCTCGGTTCAGTAGCACTGTAAGCCTTTGTGCTTCAAGACACAAGCCAAATTCTCACTAATGAAATTTAAAAGGCAATTTTCCTCTGGGACATAAATTCTAATATAAAATCTCCTACGTTTTCCTAAACCACTCTCAGAAACCAGCCGCAGAATGCACAGTTGGGTCAGGCTGCCTCTCTGAACTGGGTACCCGGGGAGGCAGGAGGGGAAGAGGGGCTTGAACGTGTGCTTGGGGGTGTATCAGGAAGCCTCGGTGCCCTGGTTGGTCCCGTGCTGCTGTCCCTGCCCGTCCATCACCTTGGTGCCTGGCTCACCCTTTCCCACATACCCAAGTCCTGAAGAGTTTGGGTAAAGCATCAAACGACGCAGAATTGATGATTTATTAGGGAACACCGGTGCTTTTTGGTTCTCAGCAAAGAAAGAAGGGAATCTTTGCACATCCTTAGGAAACTGGTGGGATAGCAACACCAAATGTATCCCCTACTGCATGCTCTGAAGATCTAGTACCCTTAGTGCAGCTCCGCTCCACTTTCTACCCTTTTGTAGGCATCTCCTGAGAGCTGACAGCTGCTCCAGGTGTTAGGAAATCAAAGTGGCTTCCTGAGGTCTTTGTATCTCACCAGTGTCCTGCTGCAGTGTGGGCAAAAATTATAGAAGCCGGGTATCTGGCAGCAAGAGGCAGGTTTAAGAGCTTTTTCTGGCTTGTGCTGCCAACGGCAGTCAGCTCTGGTGTGGCTGTGGACGAAGGATCCATCCGTACGGGGCAGCCTCGCCAGGCTGGAGAGCCACATGTGGGTCTGGTCCCTCTCAGGGTGAAACCGGTGGGAGCCTTTCTCATAGCTCTCGAAGAGCTGAAAAAGGTCTCGCAACTCCCACGCGTATCCCTTTCTTCCTGGTTTGTTTTTGGGCTTTTTTATTACTTTTCTAACATTGCACACCCCAGTCACAAGAGACAGAGGTGTTCCCCAAATCCCCACCTGGGACCACTTCCAGTGACAAGAAAAAAAGCTGTGGCAATGTTCTCTGCACTGCGTCTCGGGAGAGGTTTTTCATGTCCCATCAGCACAGGGTTTCTCAGAAGTTACTCTAGGAGGCTCTTGGGAAGTTTTGGGGGATGTTTTAGAGGAGGTGTTAAATAGGATGGTAGCAGAGGTGGGGATGGAGTAACCTCCACGCCTTCCGTCAGTGCCTTGGACCCTCTGTTCCAGCTGCAGTGTGTGTTGTTTAGCTCAAAATTGCTTCTCTGGCACCCTCCTCCCACACACTTGTGTACTATTATGGCCATTCTCAAGGGCTTTGTCCCTGCCAAAGCACAGACTGTGACCAAAAGAGAAAGACAATTAAGAGGAAGTGGTGGGGTTTGCCATATAAACCTTTAAAACTTACCCACGCTGAATAATAATGCAGAGCGCCGTTTCATCCAGACAGATGCTTCCTGGATCAAAAGGAGTGACTGGATCTGATGGGAATGGATAAACAGCTTTGCTGCTTCCCGGTTCCTGCAGCCCAGCTCCCTGGTGTGGTCCCAGCGCCTGTCCCTACCCGGCCCTGGGGCCCTACGCTGTCATGGAGACTCACCTCGGAGGTTTTGTGAGCAGCCCAAATCCTGGTTTCTCTATCTCTAGGTGGAAATCTCTGTCCCAGCCCCTGCCTGGGTGCTCCTCCTGCCAGGTTTGGTGAGGTTGTGCACAAGCATGTCACTTAGTGCCACCAGCTCCAGCTGCATCCTGATGCCAGCTTGCTGCCTGCTCCCAGTCAGTGCCCCATATCATTTACCTGTGTCCTGGGGGGCAGAAATAATCTGTAGGCAATGGAAAACTATGGAAAAAAATAATCTGGGGGGCAATGGAAAACTTCCCTCAGTCTCCTGTCTGATGCTGGCATCACTCTCACCCAAGCACTTATTCTTCCATCCTTCCCAGATCGTCTGCTGTGCAGGTTGAAGCAGAGCAAGGACCTTGCTGCTGATGGCTGAGCTGTTCATGCATGGTCCCCTTTGGATGGTGAGGGGACACCTCACAGACATCCCTTCCCAAGAAAGGCCTGAGCAGGACGCTGTAACCCCGTGGTGCCTCCGTAACGAGCTGTACTGGCCCTCCTGTCTTTGTCTGAGGAATGAGACCATGTTAAAAGTTTGAGGGAAAGGTGTAAGGAAGAGGTTTGGGGGAAAAGCAAACAAAACCATCACCGGGCTCTGTAGGTGGAATCATAGAATCATAGAATTGCTTGGGTTGGAAGGGACCTTTCAGATCACCGAGTCCAACCATCAACCAAACACCGACAAAACCATCACTAGCCCTTGTCACACAGCACCACAACTGCGTGGCTTTTAAATACCTCCAGGGAGGATGATTCCACCCGATCGCATGGGGAGAGGGAACTAGGGCTGAAAGCGGAGTGCTGGACCAGCCCAGCCTGTGTTCCAGGGCCCCACTACACTCCCAGCAAAACACAGCCAGGTGGGTTTTATCCAAGAGAGCAACACTCAAGGAAATATGTACGGAAAAGCCGCGGTGCTTCTTCCAGCTCACGTGCACCCACGTTTTCTGAATGGAAAAATCCACAGTCTTGTGAGAGTGTCTGGAGAGCAACCTCATCTTGCAGCCCTCTGCAAAGGCACTGCAAACAGCAGAGATGTGAATACGAGAGTGTCGTGGTTTCAGCTAAATTCACCAAANTGCAGCCCTCTGCAAAGGCACTGCAAACAGCAGAGATGTGAATATGAGAGTAACTGGAAACATGAATATGAGAGTAACTGGCAGCATCTTTCTCACTTCAGCCTGACCTTTTCAGTGCTCTTTCTCAGTTACCGGCCGGTCCTCTCCTCCGAGGCAGCCTGGCAGGTGGTGTTGGTGGGACCAGCCATTGAAATGGCAGGAGGTGGCCAGAAACAAAAAGGAACTGAGAGCATGACTGTCTTGCTGAAGTATTTCTGTACGGGATGTGAGGGCTGGGATACAGGATTTGGCTGGATCAAGCACAAACTGCATCCCTGTTCAGTGCTGTCTCGGCTGGTTGGAAAACTCACTGGATCCCAGGTGGTCATCATCTGGAAAGCGGCTGGTTGCTGAGTAAATCCAGGAGCTGCTGTCTTTATAGGAAACTCCTAGAAGATGGACTAGGCAGTAAAACAACAGTTTTCTCCAGCAATTACTCTGCAGGGAGTTGGGCCAGATCTCTGCGTTGCAAATGCATAGGACATACGCCTATAGAAATCCTTGAGAGTGCGACAGAAGTTAATCAATCCCATTTGTTTGTACGGAGAGTCAGCCCAGATCTCTGTGGCAGCCGCCCAGGGAGCACTGGAGGCAGCATAACCTGTGAACCGAGATACGTGTGGCCCCCTGAACACAGTACACCGAATTTGCCTTTTTTTTTTCACTCAGTCAAGCCCTCCCCTTCCCGTGTCTCAGGCATGTGTAGTCTTTGTTCATCCCTTAATTTTCCTCGTCTTTTTTTTTTCCCTTCTCAGTCTCTTTGTCCCAGGTTCCTCGAATCATCAAATAGTTTGGGTGGGAAGGGACTTTTAAAGGCCACCTAGTCCAACCCTCCTGCCATGAGCAGGAACATCTTCAGCTAGAGCAGGTTGCTCAGAGTCCCGTCCACCTTGGCCTTGAATGTTTCCAGGGATGGGGCAT
>VZRU01012188.1:46214-86001 GCA_013398155.1 Pedionomus torquatus
GTTGCAAATGCATAGGACATACGCCTATAGAAATCCTTGAGAGTGCGACAGAAGTTAATCAATCCCATTTGTTTGTACGGAGAGTCAGCCCAGATCTCTGTGGCAGCCGCCCAGGGAGCACTGGAGGCAGCATAACCTGTGAACCGAGATACGTGTGGCCCCCTGAACACAGTACACCGAATTTGCCTTTTTTTTTCACTCAGTCAAGCCCTCCCCTTCCCGTGTCTCAGGCATGTGCAGTCTTTGTTCATCCCTTAATTTTCCTCATCTTTTTTTTTTCCCTTCTTAGTCTCTTTGTCCCAGATTCCTCAAATCATCAAATAGTTTGGGTGGGAAGGGACTTTTAAAGGCCACCTAGTCCAACCCTCCTGCCATGAGCAGGAACATCTTCAGCTAGAGCAGGTTGCTCAGAGTCCCATCCACCTTGGCCTTGAATGTTTNTCTGTGCTGGGAGGCAAGAAGAGGCAACTGCGTGTGATGGGGCTGTTCTCGTTGTGTGTCCCTGCTGAAGCCCGGGACTGGGCAGGGGTAGGAAGGTGCTGGGGGTCCTGGTGGGCTCCCACTGCTGCTGTCCTGAGGACACTGTCCCCTGCCATGTCCCTTTAGGAGCGCACAGCAGAGGGATGTCCTACAGAATGAGGCCCCCCACACCAGCAGTGGGTGTCCTTGGTGAAGGTGGGCTTTGGAGTTACACCAGTCACACAAAACTCAAGTGAGTTCCTTACAATCGGTGTTGTTCTAATGGGTTTTATGTCCAAATAAGTGGCTTTCTCAGGCATGTTTGTTACTCCCTTCAGAAATTCTCAGTTCTGCTCTATGTCTGGGCTGTGCACAAACAACAAATAGCGATAAAGACCGATCTATTGGCACGACAACGCACGGGCCAGCTGGTGGGACTGTGTATTTATTGGACTGGAGATACAGGCACGATGGAAATACGAAGATCTGCTGGCAGCTTAGGCTTCTCCTCTGCCTTGTTGGGCCTGCTGCCCTTACAAATAGCAGGGAAGTTTGGTGTAATTACAGGAGATTGGGGAAAAGTTTGTTCTTTTGGTTTATCTGTTCTGAGTTTGCAGTTCACACACCGACTGCCTGTTGTTTGCTGTCCCTTCTTCTCCTTCCCCTGGGTAACTAATTCTTTTTCTCTGTATTCTGGATCTTCTGTACAGCAAGAGGAAAAGAGGACCTTTCCAAAGGCACGGCACTATGTGACTGTAAAACCAGGGGAGGACTCAGGGCAGGGTATGTCCTCCCTAGGGTGGCCAGGCTCTGATGGAGAAGACAAGCCACTGCCTCCAGAAAGCCACGTGGCTGTCGCTGTGTTGTCAAGCTCGTTTCAGAAGACGGTGTGGGAGAAGTGTCCTTTATACTGGGATTGCTGGGCCTGATTTCCAAGTCAGTGCTGGCTCCACATCCAGAGCCAGCGCTTGCTCTGTAGCCAGGACACTTGGCAAGAATTTCCTATCTGCAAATCATAATTACTGGGACAGAAAAAAAAAACAACCCTGGCCCAGTCTTCATCATATCTGCTGGGATTCTTAAAGAAAAGGTGCAAAAATTCCCAAATAATCTCCCCAGGTGATTAAATACAGTATTTAATGCCTTCCTAAAATAGCGAGGACTCAAAATAGCACCTTACTGTTGTTTTTGTGTCTTGTAGAGTGTTTGCACAAAGCATCTGCTAGTAACGTGGGACAGACAGTGTGGGTGCTGATGCAGAGTGTGGCATCTGACCGGTGTTTTGGGGGTGGAAACAGTATCAGCAGCAGAAAAACTGAAAAGTGAAGTAAGCAGATAAATCTGTCTCGTTTTTCCTAGAATAGGCTGGTCTGTTGAAAGCACATGAATGGGGAGGAAAACCTCGTTGGTGCCATGGAGTGACTTGATGAAGTTGGATCCATCCTCATGGGAAAATCCCAGGGATTTCAGACATACCGTCCAAATCTTGTTTCTCATGTCATGCAGGGGCAACAGCTCAGTTCTGTCTGATTTCAGAGACTGGTGCCCGCACTGGGCTGTAGCTGGAAGAGGAAGCCCTTCCTCCCTTAAGCAACTGCTCTGCCTCTTCTCTCCCCTCCTAGGAGGGCGAGAATCTCCATGTAGATTGAATTTTACAGCTGTGAACTCCCTTTTCCTTGCCCTCCTTTCCCATGGCAGTGCCCATTCCTTGGGCTCTGCCTTCTCACCTGTTTTTTCTGGACATCTGTGGGCTCGCAGGACATTTCTGAAAATCTCAGCTGCACTTTTGGAAGTCCAGTGGCATCTGTGGATGCTGCGGAGCATCACTTTGGTCCAGCAGCCTTTCTGAGCCTGCATCCCACTTGCAGCATCCAACTCCCCATCAGAACAAGCTGTAATTTTTTGGTCTCCAGCAAAGCAGCAGGTCCCAGGTTGTGGAGCCATTTCCAGTAGATGGCATCAAAGACAGCAAGTTCCTTTGCCCGACCTGGCTTCTCATCTCAGGCTGGGGAGAGCTGCATATCCAGAGTCCCATTTCCCAGTGGGGAGAACTGGAGCAGCCATTCCTTGAAAAAAACAAACTCCTTAAAGCAGCTGAACCTTAAAAAAAAGCAAACTGTGCATCGCTTTTCCTTTTCTTCAGCGTTAAGTGACACAACCTGTGTCATATGCCGAGGTGGGGCCGGGTTTCCCACCCGGCAGTGGGGACCGAGGGAGCGCTGCTCCCTGCCTTTCACTCGCATTTGATTATTTGGCCATGATCTCATGTTGAAAAGTGCATTGAAAATGCAGTGATGAAAAATCATCATAGACCTTCAGGTGCAGTTTATGATGTCTGAAATAAGTTTACTTTTTATACATACATGGTTTTGCATATATATGTATATTTGCTCTTTTTATTATTATTATTATGAAGATTAAAGGCATTTCATCTGTTTTTTTCTTTCTTTCTTTATAAACCATGAATAGATCTCATAATTGCTGGGGGTTATTGCTTTGCTGGAGGTGAAGAGATCCCCCTTCTCGACTCCCACCTGTAAGAATTCCCGCGACCAGCAGGTTTTACACACCGGGAGACTGCACGGTGCCAGAGCTGACACATCGCATTTGAAAATCTGGTCGCTGACTCACCCTTATTTCTGTTCTCTTTGGGAGCATTTCCAAAATCAAGTTCTCTACATTATCAGAAGGAGGTGAGGAGGAGCAGGTGGCTCCGTTGAAGTTTGGGAGGAGGGAACATACGTGTAGTTTTTCTTTTTAAACTGGGACCCTGGTGACTTTTAAATGTAGTGCTTATAACACACCCTGCCCTTGGGAAGTATGTTTAAGCTGCCTCCCAACACTTGTATTAGCCAATAGACTTAGCAAGATTTTATGGATCTATTCTTCAGGTTAGATATTAGGAAATATTTCTTTACTGAAAGGGTTGTCAGGTATTGGAATGGGCTGCCCAGGGAGGTGGTTGAGGCACCATCCCTGGAGGTATTCAAGAGAGAAGTTGACTTGGTGCTCAAGGATATGACTTAGTGTTGGGTGGTGTGGGGTGGTGTTTATGGTTGTTGGATTTATTTATTTTTTTTTTCCCATTGGTTGGACTAGATGATCTTAAAAGGTCCCTTCCAACCTAGGTGATTCTGTGATTCTCAATTGAAAGAAAGAAGATGGAGTTTCTTCCTGCTGGTTTCTCTTCTGCTCTACTTGAAAGTTCAAAAGCCTTCCTTTCTTTGCTGGGCTGTAGGTACCATGTATTCCTTGGGCTTAATTCTTCAGTCCTCACCAGCTTGAGGTAAGCTTGGCTTTGGCCGGTGGCAGGCAAGATTTGTCCTGTTGTGTGACATTCCAGTCCCTGGCCGAGCTGCATGGCAGGCGGTGCACGGCTCCTGTGCTCCACACCCCAGGCCAGGGCCACTCTCTTCACCCAGGCAAGAAATTCCCTTGCAGAAGGAGACAAGATTGGAGAGGGAGAGCAAGTTTCTTTTTGATGCCATATGGAGAAGTTAACTTTCAGATGGTTTAAGCTGTTGCATGCTCAATTTCAGCTGGATTCTTCATATGCTCCTGGCTTTGAAGAATTGCACAGCCCTGAAAGAAACCATTCTTAAAGTTATTTTCTTCCATCCTGATGCTTTCCAAGAACAGATCAAGAGTGCCTGGGACTGGCAGGTGTTATCCTTTGGTGTTATCCTGTTCAGGTGTTATCCTTTGGTACAAGAGCTGAACAGCTGAGAAGAGCACTTGAAATGGGAGATAAGAGGGACCTCTCCAGGTGGCACTTAGTGACATGATACACAAAGATTTGGCAGCCACCTGAAGTCTTACTATGAGGTGGGGTTTTTTTGTTGAGAAGGGACAGGAGGGGCTGCTTTCAGAATGCTGCTTTGCTGGGACACGGTAGACCCTCTGTCCCAAACTTATTCCTCATTTGTACCTTCAGGCAGGTTTATTTGCACAATAAAAGGACTCATCTGGCAATACCTGGGGACTTCTCCCCCTCCCTCACCCCCCAGTGACCAGGTCCGTAGCCCCTAGCTCTTGTGTGGGGTCCCAGGAGCCGAGCAGAATTTGGCTTTGCGTGCGCTGAGGAATGAGCGAATAAATAAATAATCCTTCCCTGGCATCTGCAATTCACCATTTATAGTCATGCAAACAAAATCCAGCGTTTTGGTGTTCAGACAGCTGGGGAGAGGGGGGCTGGGGGCAGGGAGAGGGGGAGACCCTCTCCATCACCCGGGGAGGGGAAAAGCTTTATCCCGGGCAGGGGAAAAAGTCTGTCTGATGGGAAAAGCTAAAAGGAGCCTGTGCTCTGCAACAGCCACAGGGAAACCGTCCAACAGCAGCTCCATTTTGAGTTATCCTTGTCCAATATCCCCAGCGCTCGTATACAGATGAGCAGAAAGGCCCCATGGGCTTGGGTTTGTGCTGAAGCTTCGTGGGGACATCAAAGGAGTCAGTTATTTGGCCTGCAAAAAAAAAATCCAGTGGCTGTCTCACGGGTTGAGGTGCTCACCTCGTTGTTTCCTAGGTTTGGCCACTGATTTCAGGGAAGTCTGGAAAATTCACCTGCTTGTTTTGGTGAAGGCAGCGCAAGCCCTGGCTGTGGGATGCTGCTTTACATCTCAACTTGCATTTCAATCTGCTCTGCCCTGGTGTGGCCCCACCTGGAGCACTGTGTTGAGTTCAAGAAGAGTAAAGTTATCCCATCACCTGATCAACCCTCCCCACCCAGGAAGGGAATCGGGAAAAGACAAGGAAACCCAAGGGTTGAAACATAAACAGATCTAATAGAATAATGCTAGATAATCAACATTAATAATACTAAAGAGCCAATACTGAGGAACACGAGGATTATACTCTGCTCCTTCTCTCAGCGGGACAGCCAATGTGGGACCCTGTGAGCGCTGCGGCTCCGGGAGGAGGGGAAGGGCTCCAGGCTCTGGCATGGGGGCAAGGAGCTCTCAGGATGGCAGCCACCAAGGGAGAGAGAGGGAGAGAACTCCTCAGCAAACTTTCTAATATATTATATTGAATGTGATGTTCCTGGTATGAAATAATCCTGTTGGCAGCTTGGGTCAAGTGCCCAGGTCTCGCTCCTCCTCAACCCTGCACCTGGGGAGCTCAAAAACACTGAGACCTTCAAACCCATGTACCATTGCTGGCTATAAAGTAAATATTTTCACAAATTCATACACCAGAGTCTTCTAAAAATGCAGTTTTCCCAAGCATTAGAAGAGACCTTACTGAAAAGTAAAATCACTGAAAGATAAAATAATGTTGTGTCACTCAAACCAGGATGCATCCCTGCAGCTGTGGTGTTCCCAGCCTGTCCCCAGGTGTCCGTCCCATCCCAGCATGTTCCCAGATGTTGACCCTGTCCCAGCCTGTCCCCAGGTGTCCATCCCCTCCCAGCTTTCTTCCCACCACGCTTCTCCCTCCACTCCTGGGGACTGTGCTTCGAAGGCAGAGCCCTGGTGGGGAGGGGACCCCTGCCTGGGGTCTGTGCCTCTCTGATGGAGCAGATGGATACTTTTTTTTTGTCTGTTCTTCCTAATGGATGCCGGGCACTTCTCTTTCTGGCCACCGCTGTCCTGAAGTCTTTGTCATTGAATTAGATTGAATCATCTCCTTAACCTTTTCTTTCACAGTGGGTTTGCAGGGTGTTCCGTTGTTTGGATGTGGCTGCTTCTGGCTGCACGTTCTCTCCTTTCTGGAGCTGCCAGCCTGAGTGATGTTATCTTCTTCTAATGTGTTCACTTTAGCGCATCTTCTGTCCCTCCAGCTCCTGGAGATTTAATAGGCACGTAATTAGTTTTAGTTCCCCTCGGTGCTATCTCCTTGGTCAGTTGGGTATTTCTCTTCTCGGAGGTGATGATTGCACTGGGCTCAGACTCTTGCTCTTAAACTCATACCATGAACATCAGGCAAGCAGGGATTTTATATCAAATTCCAAATTCTAGTGCGAACTCTCCTCCCGCTATTAATGCAGGGCACACCCAGGTGTGCAGAATCAAGGACTTGGTGTACAGGGTAAACACCAGTTACTAACGGGGTTAACACGGCCAGTTTAGGCTGTCTGAAATGAGATTACCCTGGAACTGAAAAGCTCACAGAAGCGGTGACACTGCTGTGACAGGGCTCAGCTGGCATGGGGTGGTGGCAGGGTGGGGTGAGATGGGCTCTGCTGATCCATGATGGGCTCTGTTGATCCCTTCAGGCAGTGATTTGGGTGGAGAGAGGTGACCAGAGCGGTCATGAAAATACCATTAAACTGCTGTATCACAGTGGCAGGGTGGGGGAGACGTGTGGGTGCTGGTGTGGGTGTGTTGTGGTGGGTGCTACAGCACCGAAGCCAGAAGGGTTTGCACCATCAGCCTTGTTTGCAGCAAGTCGCCCATCCCCATCACGGGTTTAGGAGGGGAGGTGGTGCTGCCTGGCTGTGCTCAGCGCGGTTTTACTTCGAGTGTGACCCAAATGAGGTATTTTGATGGCAGGAAGCCTTTAGTTCAGACTTAAGTGTTACCTCACATGCTGCTTTGTGACACCTTGACTCATAACCACAAGCTTTTCCGGAGCTCACACGTTTTCCTCCCCAGACCTGTCTTTGAGCAGCTGCTGCTCTTACACCGCCCTCCACCGCTCCTGACATTTCCAGTTGCACAGTTCCAATATTCCCCACAACTTCATCTGTCCGTCTGGAGGAATGGAGGTTAGAGAACGGATCCCTTCCACCAGTTGGCTCTGCTGGGTGTCCGGCAGCATGTCTGGCCTGACCATGCTGGGGACACCTGGAGCAATGACACCATCTGGGCTGTTTGTCAAAAAGCAAGCCCTGCCTGGTACTGAATTTAAATAAAAAATGACGCACCAGCCTGTCGGTACTTTAATTGTTGAGATCTGCCTGGTGGTTTTGGGACCTTGCTCCCCTTCAGAGTTAAGTTTGCATTTCCCTGGTGTCCTTCTAAGCATCTCCAGGAGGTTTAGAAACAACGCTGTTGCAGGAAGCATTAATGAAGACAAATAAAGGTCATGGATGGGGAAAAGAAGGGATCACAGTTGTTTGAAAATACATTTTTTTGGTGGTTGGAGAGGCCTCAGGAGCCTTCTCTGAGTGGCTTTTTGACTCTGCAGACGTGTCGCTTCTGGTAGGAACTGGGTGGAGACAACACCTACAGTGAACAGCATTCTCCTGCCTTGGGCAGCATCCAGAAAATAGGAAAGGGCTGTGTGTTTTTGACTTAAAGAAGTGCAGAAACAGGTGCTGCCAAAGGAGTGGAAGAAATTAAGTTCAGCGCTTTCCAGGAAGAATGTCCTTTTTCCAATCCCCTTTTTCTTTGGCATTAAAAAGTGGGATTTAAGTAGGTCAGTTCCTCCTATGGCTGCAACTGAGAGAGCCAGAGCTGTAGCATGGCACGGACAAGAGATGTGAGCCCTTCCCCTCTCACTCCTGACCTCCAGGACTCCTGGCATTTCATCCCCGTGGTCTCTTGAGCTCTGCTTTACCTTTCTGATCAGACGCTTGGATGTACGAACACTAACCACCTTTTCTCCATGCTGTTGGTAGCAGTGTGTTTTATTTGCTCTCTTATCAATCTATTGCAAGGTAGCGACGACCTCCCTGCTCTATACCTTCTGCCCAAAAGCCGGGTGGCAAATGATGCACCTCTTCTTGCACTGATGTGCAAAAAACATTTGCTCCAAGTGGTTCAGAAATAGAATTTTTTCTCAGCTCTTCCCCGAGATGCTGGATCAGAGGGGGCTGAGGAAATCAGGATTCGTAGCTGGGGAGCAGAGGAGGGGTGGCGTTGGGAGTAACAGGCCAGATCTATATTCCAGCTATTTCTGAGTGCACAAGAAAATCTTATCTGGGTGCATCATTTAAAGCATTGTGAATTCCACTTGGGTGCAGAATCTAATTAAGTGCTGCAGGCTTCAGACAACACATTAGTATTTTCAACAATTTGACCCCAAACAGCCATTAAAACTCTTTCTGATGGCTAATATATGTTACACATTTTTGCTTTAATTAGAACAAGATTGTAATCCATACTTCAGTTAAGTCCATTACACTTATAAACTTAATGCAATCGAAAGATCAATTGGTCATTAGCTAAATAAGTCCACTGTAATTAACATTTACAGAAAACTTTTAATTGTGTGCATGTCCTTCACAGCAGGTGATGAGAGAAGCGAGGCCTTTCTCCCTTATGCTCCTGATGTTTGAATCGGGTTAGAAGCTCTTTATTGTGTGGCTGTAACTCATGACCAGCTCAACTCCATTTGTAGGGGCGGGTGAGGAAAGACAGCAGCTAGCCCGAAGACACCAAAACTCAGAGGGCTTCACAGTGTGATCTGTCCTGTCCCCAAACAGTCGGCTCAGCTGGACAGGGCTGTAGGAGCATCATAGGATCGTAGAATTGTCTGGGTTGGAAGGGACCTTTCAGATCATCAAGTCCAGCCATCAACCTATCACTGACAAAAACATCACTAAACCCTGTGCCTCACCAGCACATCTGCCCAGCTTTTAAATACGTCAAGGGATGGTGACTCCACCACTTTCCTGGGCAGCTTGGTCCAATGCCAATGCTTGATAACCCTTTCAGTGTAGAATTTTTTCCTAATATCCAATGTAACCCTCCCCTGGTGCAACTTGAGGCCAGTTCCTCTTGTCCAATTGCTTGTTCCTTGGGAGAAGAGACTGACCCCCACCTGGCTATACTCTCAAGGAGCTGTGGAGAGTGAGGAGGTCTCCCCTCCTTTTCTCCAGGCTGAACAACCCCAACTACCTCAGCCACAAATCATGACACTTGTGCTCTAGACCCCTCACCAGCTTCGTTGCCCTTCTCTGGACTGGCTCCAGCACCTCAATGTCCCTCCTGTAGCTCGAGGCCCAAAGCTAGACACAGCATTGGGGGTGGGTGGGCTGGTCTAGACCATGACGGTGTGGTCAGCTCTGGCAAGATGTGCACAATGGTTTTCTGGTGGAAGGTGGAGCTGTAAGGCCAGGTCTTCTCCCCAGCATCTGCTGACACCTTGCTTTGACCTTCTGTTGTGCCTGGGGTCCGGAGGCATCCACCTCTGAGCGATGCACCCAAATCTTTCACCAGCTTGGGTAGCCACCTCACGGGGAAGGGACCACCAGAGGGAGAACACAAGTGCCAGCTTGTGTTGCTGTATCAGGGGGTGCACCCGTAGTCCTGGGGTTGGTGGCACAGGTCCCCATGTGTTGTTGGGTGGGCAGGTAGGGATACCCACACAGAGCAACACGATGGAAGCTGTTGAGGCCAGCAAGAAGCACTGGCAGTTGGCCCAGCCGCGGCAGCAAGCTGTGCCTCTTTCCACTGGCAGCCCCTAGATCTTCTCCAGAATTGTTTGTCTGCAGATAATAATGAATAGTCCTTTTATACTGAGCAACTGGGTAGTGCTGGTTTTGCCTCCCTGAGAAGAAGCAGCATCCCTCCTCGAAGGGACAGAATTATGCTCCTTTTTCCATATGCGAGCTGCATAATTCACTCTAATTTCATTATCTCTGTGCACTCAGAAATACACCACATGGCTCTTCTGTAAGTGGAGGAGATAAGAGGCTATACCAGCGTGAATTTTCTTTAATAAGATTACACTATGATAATAGGCTACTAGAATAATTTAGCTCCTAATGATTTTGTTCTCTCTTGCTTCCACATGATCAAGGGCAATAGGCATTAAAGTTGCAGAGGCTTTTTTAATTATGCAGTAGTAAGTATATATTTTATATTACAGCTTTAATGATTCAAAGGGAATTTTTTTTTGGTTTTTTGTGGGAAATAGTTATTTGGTGTTGCCTTTTCCAGGGCTCTGTGTGTGTAAGCACACGCAGGCGCACGGTCGAATGTCTGCAATATTCTTGTGGTGTTTTTTGTGGGAAAAATCCAAGTGTTGAAACCTAACGCAGCCAAACCAAGCTGTCTGGAAGGGGATCAACCTTGTAATACTTTAATCTGATATTTAAAAAAAAAAAATTAAAAAAATTGTAAAAATTGTAAATGATTTCTTCATGCAGATGAGTTGCCCAACAGCAGCATTCAAATGGGGAGATGTTGCCTCGGCTCCCTCAGGGCCTCAGTTTCCCTTTCAGTAAAACAAATGAAAGAGTCATTGGGACTTTTAAACCGGCCTCGCTGGATATCCCGGCTGGTTTATATTGCACCCTGGGAGCACCCAGAGATTTGGTTCCCTAATGTTTGTAAAACCCTCTAAGATCTTTAAAGAAAGAGTGCAAGGTCTTATTTTAACATTCCCAGCGGCAGCGCTGGGTAACGGCTGTCACCTGGACTGCATCCAGTTTTGGGAGAGCGTAATTTCATCCACCATCCTACTTGGCACCCGGAGCTTTTAGCCTTCCGAAGGGGGGGCACTGAGATTGGCCTTCAGTGGTATCTGAACCTGCCCTGCTACATGGCAGCCTCCCTTCAATCACTGCTCTTCTGGCCTAAATGTGGCTTGATTTGGCCTGATTTGAGCAATGGCTCTTCTGTTTAATTTATATCGATGTGGTTCGTGACATAAGTGGGGAGGGTGGAGGCTCAGTGCCACTCGTGTTAATCAGGGCTGGATGGCACTTTGCAATTCATAGTTTGTGGGGACCAGAGTGGAAGGAAGCAGAGCTTTGCAGTGAAAGACCTCTTAGAGGTTTGCTCTGAAGACACTTGTCACCGAGCACGGCTTTCTTCCCCGCCCTATGGCCATCCATGTCTTTTTGGCTTATGTAGCATCCAAGAGGACAGAATTCAGCCCAGCTGGTGAATTGTGGTCAAAATTTTTTCCTTCTTCAAGGACCTCTGGGTCCCTGTGAAGAAAGGAGAGAGGAAGGTGTCCCTGCATCTCACAAAGCTTTGGAGGTTCCTAAAGATTGAGGAATTAGCAGCAAATGGGGTTTGCACCAGTGTCATTTGGTTTAAGGCGGCTCACCGGTTGGACATGGTGGTGGTCATGGTGGTTTTCACTTGGGCATGGTGTTGAGAAACTTAATCTAGGTGGGACTTCAGGTTCAAGAATAGATGGAGAGCACCAGTGCTTCCAACACGGCCTTGCTCTGCTGGCCAGAAGTGGAGTTGTATAACCCAGGGCTGGGAAACTCATCAGCTGCCTGAGCTCTGCCTGCACTGGGTCTCTCACTCCTTTCCCAGCAGATGGGAAATAGTAGCAGAAATTTTCCAGCTAGAGGAGACAGTGGAGTCTGGGGGGCGTCTGGGGAAGGGGAAAAGGTCGGGTGAGTTTTCCGTGGTGGTGTCAAAGGCCTTTCCCCACTGCCATTAACCATGAGGACCGAAGACCAAGTTCTTCAGCTGTTCCTCTGCCATTGACCCCAAGCTGAACCCTTGGGTCAGGAGCTGACTTTTCATTTTGGGCTTCTAGGGCCTTATTCTGCAAACTAAATCTCTGCAAGCTAAATCAGAGCCCAGATGTCTTAGAAAAATCAAGAAAGCTCCAACCTGAGAGCAGTTCTTGCCACGCACGTTCCCATGCTCTTTCAACAGGCCAGGGCAGCTCTGCCAAGTGTGATTTCAGAGGAAGCTTGGAAAGAAAGTCCAGCCCCGTCTGTTGTCCTTCTGGGGAGAACTTTTGGTGCCTTTGCAATGGACAGCTAAGAGAAAGGGCTTTTACAAAAGCTCAGAGCTGTCTGTCGTGCTTCCCTGCTTCCTCGGACACATCCTCTTCCTCCATGAGTCACCCCATGGATGAGAATAAAAGACATTTTAGGGCAAGGAGGACAAAGCAGCAAAAACTGGCTCTTCAGAACTGTTGTGCTGTGGTCATTTGTTCACGGATCCACAAGCATCTGTCATCTCTAGCCTGAGGGAGTTTAATCCCAAAGAGCTCCAGCATAGTCCAAACTCTATGACCTCAGTGTGTCTGGGTGTGTAGCTGCACACTGGGCTGGGGAGGGGGTGTGCTGCCAGCCACCCCTCACCAAAGGTGGACGTGTTCCAGAAGTGAAGCAGTTTGCACCTATGTAAATATTCAGAGCTGCAAACTGCACGGGTCGGCATGTGAAAATATTTCCTGAAATTTGCTGGGAGGGGTGGACGCTGGAGGGCTGCAGGATTTGCCTCATTAGCAGTAAAACGGCATATCTGAAGTGTCAAACCTCTCCTGCCGTGGTGACACCTCCACGTCTGGCCACAACCAGACCGAGGAGACGTCTCTACCCTCAGGCACTGCTCTGACATTGGCCATGAAGGCCTTGTGGGCTGGGAAGGGTCCGCAAGGACTTGGCTGCTGGTCCCAGCTCCTCACATGGCACTGTGTTTCCACACCTGAAGAATTCAAAGGTGGCTTTTCAGGTGTCCACCCAGCCTTTGTCTCAACACTCAGCTTCGTGTTTGGCTCTCAGCAACACCCCCCCAGCTGCTGCTTCGTCCTTCTCCTGTGAGCTGCTTGCTGGAAAAGTTCTAATTAAAGCCAGATTATTGGTCTTGGCCCTTCTTGTTAGTGTTTTGGTTGGGGTTTGTTTTGTTGGTTTTTTTTTCTGTCCTTTTAAAATGTCTGGATAGATGATATCGAGGTTAATTTGTTTGCGATGGAGGAAGCGTGTTCACACGGTGGCTAAACGTTGTTGGAAAAGAGCAGAATTAATAGCTGCTCACTTAATCCTGATTAAGCTGGCAGCTGGGAGATATCGATCGGCATGTTCACGGCAAACTATCCCTCTCTAATGCGCAGGGTAAACAAGCGTGTGACTGCGGTCACCTTAACCCTTCCCATGGTGGTACCTTCACGTGATGGGCAGGCACCTGAGCCCGGGCATTGTTTTGTGTCCTCCCCAGCAGAAGGGCTTCGTGCTGGGTTATCTTTCCATGGGAGGGAGCTAAAGCCAGGCTAGCTGTACCCCAAAATCTCCTGGGATTGTGGATCTGGGTGGCCCTGGGGGAGCTCTCTCCCACTGGGGACCCTCGGTGGCCCTGACTCCCAGCCACCACTGTAGCCATCTCACATGGGATGCTTGAAATGGATCAGAGGGTTTCATATCATCCGAAAAAAACTGCCCTGAGAGAGGACCCAGGGAATTAGCAGTGACAGATGTTAGGGGTTTAAATCAAAAGCAGGACTTGGCCAAAGTGGGCACTGGCTTGGACCTGCCCTCAGCTTTGCTGATGTTTCTGGATCCTGCTGCTTTCATTGCTCTCGGTCATTTTCTCACCCATCCTTTTCATTTCTGATGACTACTTTCTGGGGACCGATGGCAGGATAAAGCCCCCACACCTCCCAGCCCACCTGTTTGATCGCGCCCTCAACCCTCAAAGTCATAAACCAGAAAGCAATTTCAAGGCTGCTGAGAGAAGGAAGGAGGCTCAACGACCCCAACTTTCTTGCTCAGGTGCTTTATTATTCTCACCAAACACATGTTCCACATTAGAGGCCATGCATTCTTAATGCAGCCACTGCCAGCGTGTCTCCAAACAAAACAAATTGCTCTGGGTTGGGCCTGTCTTCAATATTCACAAGGTCACTGCACATTTGGACCTCTGGCTGCTGTGCTATGGTCGGGTTTCTTTTTTCCCGCAGTTCCTGAATTAACACAGACCAAGTCTGCAAATACCTAGAACTGTCTTCTGCCTCCCAGGGAGCTAGTGGTGCCGCTGGAGTGGATGGGCAGTAACATAACAAGGTAAAGGAGCTGCTTTCTGGAGGGCACCCAGAAATGTGCCTTCCTCAAGGAGATCAGTTGTGCAGGGGCTTGGTTCTATCCTTGGCAAAAATTTCATAGAATCATAGAATGGTTAGAGTCGGAAGGGACCTTAAAGACCATCGAGTTCCAACCCCCCTGCCCTGGGCAGGGACACCTCCCACCACACCAGGTTGCTCCAAGCCCCATCCAGCCTGGCCTTGAACCCCTCCAGGGATGAGGCAGCCACTGCTTCTTTGGTAGCCTGTTCCAGTGCCTCACCACCCTCACAGTGAAAAGTTTCTTCCTAATATTTAATCTAAATCTCCCCTCTTCCAGTTTAAAACCATTACCTCTTGTCCTATCGCTCTACTCCCTGATAAAGTCCCTCTCCATCTCTCCTGTAGCCCTGCTTCAGGTCATCACCTCACACTTGGTGGGATGAGGATTCCTCACTCTCCCAGGCATCCAAAGAAAGATATTTCTCCAGATGTTTCTCCTCATGGCACGTGACAGTCTTGCGGGAATGTCCATTGTATGCTATAAAGATAGACACTATTATAATCACTGTCCTTGGGCAAACAGGCTCTGGCATCCTGTTTTCCTCATTAGCCTTACTCCACCAAATATTCCCCTGTAGGTGCATCCACACAATAGTTGACTTTCAGCCTACACTTGTGTCCTCTGCTCTAGAGTCTGGGTGGTTGATTGCTTTTGGTCGGAGTCTCTCCAGGATGCTGATCATCCTTTATGACACGTGCTGTTGCTGACCACCAGGCCAGTTCCTCCTCGTTGCCCCCAAGTTTATGAGATAAGAAGCCCTGGCAGCTCTGTAGGCGAGTGGAGTTAAGCTACTTTGCAGCTGAGGAAGCAGGCATCAAAATGGAAAAAGTGATGGAGTTCTGGCTTTCTTGCAGGGTGCTGCTGTTCTCCTTTTCACATGGTAGAGAGCGTTGTTGTCTCTGAGGTTGTGTCTCAGTTGTACATTCAGGCTTCGGTGCCCTTCCTGCATTCCCTGGGGTTGGTGGCATCACTCGGTTCTCCTTTGAGCACATGCTTCACTCCCAGAAATCACCGTGCTGGCAAACGTTCCTTCTGCCACTCCCTGGGGAACTCAAGCAATACTTGAGCATATTTGTATTTGAATTTTCTTCATTCCAGCCTGGGCACGTATGGCTTTTCTTTGCTGGTTAGTCAGTCATTGAGCCCACTCCTAAGTGACCACAGCATTTTTTTTGGCTCTGCAGAATTCTTTCAAGTCCCGAGGAGATGGTGGGGTGAATAGTGGGAGTGCTTGCAGGCATCCAGAGAACCTTCATGCCTTGTGCTCATCTTCACGTCGGAGTGATGAACAAGAGTCTGCATTTTTTCCATAACCCCTGCCAAAAGTTGTTCTGCTCTTCCATTCTCCACATGCTGGAGAATGTGGCCTGAAGAGCCTTCTCTTAACTTCTCAGTCTGTTTTTGGAGAACCACCATTAGCAAAACTCCCTCAATTAACCTGGCCATTGAGAGAAAGCAGCCCAGTCTTTCGTGTTCCCGAGTGTCCTTGTGTTTCCCCCTTCTTCGTCTCACAGCCGTGGTATCACTGATACTATGACAGAATGTGTTCAGTGCACAGAACTATTAAAAGTGTAGCTCAGATGGTGCTGATGGGAGGGTGACATCTCCTGAATAATTCATTATAACTGAAAAGATTTGTAACACTTAAGTGTTAGCAGAACTCTTCATTTTAACTCTTAACAAGGTGACTGCTTGGTGGGAGTCACTTGTTTGGGCAAGAAGACACTGTTCCAGTGTGGGTTGGACACCTTATATCAGCCAAAGCCACCACTTCCCTTAGGGATTCTCAGACTTCTTGCCATGGTCCTTTGGAGGCTGGAGGAAGGGCTTCTCCAGAAGGATTCCAAAGGGAAGTTGGAGGTGTTGGAACGATGAGTTTGATTGCCCCTGCCTTAGGAACAGCAAGCTTTTTCCAGGGTGGAGGATTGAAATGGGCTGTAATTACCTTCTGCAAAATATTTACAGTAAGCAAGGAAGGGCTGGCTACCTTTAATTCCTGGCAGCAGCTCAGTTCCTTGGGGGCAATGACAGCAAGTACTGGCTCTCAGGAGTAGCTGCTCCCATCCCCCTGTTCCCTGTTAGAGGAGAACTCACTGATTTGTTGCTGGTCCAGAGGTTTGCACAGGAGGAGGTGGACCAGGAGGGAGGAGAGCGGTTGGTGTGATCGTAATCCTAACATTTCAGACATCTCTAAAGCATGTTGGAGCCTTGGGAGGACATGGAAATGATGTCCAGGTGGGATAAGGGGACTTGGAGTATGCTCGGGTGATACTCAGAGCACTGTTTTTCATTCCCAGGCCTCCAGTAGTTGAAGGCTGGGTAGTTTTGCTGTGTTGAAATTACAATATAGGTTAATTGATTTGTGCAAGGTCACAAAGACATCATTAAACATGGGTGTCAAACACAAAACTTTGGGATGTGATCCCAGTGTCCACCATGGGCTGCCGCAACGGCTACACAGAGCCCTGCTTGTTATTCGTGGGATGCGGCTTTGCAGACCCGAGACTTGGTGCACTGGAAGAAAAGGAGGACCATTCCTTCCTCAACTATATATTTAGTGGAAACTTTGTGCAGGGAACATCCTTGCACACAAGCAGGCAGCCCAAATGTCCGAATTTATGCTGGCAGAAATCCAGTCATGAGGCGGAGATCATCTCTAGGGCTTTTTTTGTCAGTTATATTCAGTGTTAGAAGGGCCAAGATCATTTCTGTGATGGTTATCTAAGAGGTCTCTTCCTCCCTCTTTTGTTTTCCTACAAGACATTCACATGGAGAGACAAATCCTGCTCTCAGCTGCATGGGACCAGTTCCCACTCAAGTCAAAGGAAGCTGCTCCTGGGTGATAGAGACCAGAATTTGGCCCATACGTGGTGCACCAATTTCTCATTGGAATTGCTGTGCCCACAATTTTTGGGCTGCTCCAAAAGGGCAGGCTCAGTGCTGATTCACAAACATCTTCTCCCTCCTGCCCTCTCATTTTGCTTCCTCTCATTGCTAGTCTTGGTGCTGCTCATAGGATTATTTCATTGCCTTTTGGTAATTCCTCCAAGCTCCTACCAAACGGTTTAGATAAGACATGTCTGTGCCTGAAGAACACAAAGTCCGTATTCGCGAGAAGGAATGGAAAGACAGAAATCTCACCATTTCTGGTTTACAGATGAGGCTTCGAGACATCGAAGGTAAAGTCCTCACGCTCTTGACGTTGATGCCAAAACCTATTTATGACACCCAGCTGGCTAGAACATCTTCCCAGTATGTGATTGATCCATTCCCTGGCCCCTGCTTTAGGATTTGGCCACAGGTTGATCCATCACTGAGTCTTATCCCCACTTCAAGAGACTGGAAACAACTCACTTCTATATCTGCCTTTTTCATATTGAATGTTATAGCAAGCATTATATTATATATATTATATATATTATATATATTATATAGCAAGCATATTATACTGAATTTTATAGCAAGTATTCTTCTCATGTTTCAGCTGGGGAAACCAATACACAAAAAGCAAAGTAACATACCTGAGGTCACACATCAGTGTCAGAGGCAGGAGACAGTTCTCCATGTCCTCCCTTCCGTCCCAGCCTCTCCTATAAACCCATATAGCAATAAAATGGAACGCTGGATCATATCAGGAAAAATGAGATTTGGAGCTGCATCAACTAAGGATCAGCCTTGGCGTCAGCGTGGCTCGGTGGAAACCCTGGAGTTAATGACCTCTGCAAAACTGATATATTTTTGCATAAGTAAATTACAAGAAATAATTAAATCCCTCTTAATTATCAAGACAGGAACTAGTAGGAGAGAAGAGCAAGAGTCATTAGGTCAGATTAATCTTAATTCATCACCAGGCCTAGCAAAAATTTGTCTTATGAATAAATATACCCTATAAATTAGTCCAATAAATTTTTCCTATCAAAAGAAGTTGTCTTCCTGCTCTATGCATTGTTTTAAAGGGAGATAATTAAATACGAATTTTCTTCCTCTGCAGAGGAGCAGACATTCAAAATGAGTAACATAAATGCTAATGCATCTGTGTGTCTGTCTGCATTCCTGTTTCGGGGACATCTGTGTAGGGCATGTGACACCGAGACTGGCTTTTAATAGACCCATGCTGCTCTCCAACCTGGGGAAAATTCTCCTTGATTTCTGTTTCTTTGTGTATTAGCAATTACTTTCAAATGCTTAAAGCTCAACAGCAGTTGCCAACATCTGTGTTACCTCCCCGAGGAAATACTCTTAATTTCTTTGGGTTTAGATTGCCAGCCTTGTGGCTAAACTCAGCTTGCTGGTTTGGTGTCGGGCAGATTGTGAGTCCACGCAGAAAATCAGTGCCTGGCATAGACACACAGCTGGGGCTGGGGCAAGGTAAAAATATTAGTCTTAAAAGAGACTTAATCTTTTCCATGTTTCCTGCTACAGCCGGAGGTGATTTCCCCACTGTTCTGTTCTCGGCTGTCTCAGTGCTTTGAGTTCTGCCTGAGGATCTCTCCTTGCAGGGATTTTGCAGCCTCGTGTATTATGTACACATGAAAAACTGTTGGTTGAATCAGAGGTTTCTTAGTTTCGATCAGAGGAGAAATATATAAAATCATTAGAAAGTGGCTTTTATGAAGAAAGGCTTATATATACCATAAAAGCCACCAGAAGGGTCTCTGAATAAGACGTAAAGGGACTAGCTGTGAGCAGAAATAAACTAAAACTGGGGCTTCTTACTGGATTTTAAGACATCATGTTTTAATACCTGTGAAATACAAGTGCCCGTATGCACCTCGCTGGCTCTCCAAGCTTCCAGAGCTTTTTTTTTACAACAGGGCGTGCAGTCCCAGCATCACATAAAGTTGTCAGACGCAGGAGGATGCTTCTTGCAGCCCAGGCCCTGCAGCAGCGAGGAAACATCGCTCAGGCTGGGGAAGCGAAGGAGAATATTGCATGGCTTCAAAACGGTAAGGGGAAGGCTATAAAATTATCATGCCTGTAAATTCCAGATGTGAACCATATGATTGCAAAGCCCTTCCCTCTGCCCTCGTGTAAATTGACTCTTTCCTAAGCCTCCTCAACATCTGCCTACCCTGAAAGTTCAATTTTCCCTGTGCTCAGTCACACGCACAGGGTACACCTTGTGCTGGGACTAAAAGGTCTGTTGAAAAAAAAACAAAACACCACAATATTATGCAACTGATGAAGTGTTTGCTTAGGATTAGGTGCCACGGTTAATATAAGCATGAAAAAGTGTCTCTGGCCACTGTCTGGTGTCGCAATGGCCTCATGTTTCCTCTCCTCTGAGGACGGATGTTCATCTGGTTGGAGTGGCTTTTGTCCTATTCCCTGGACACAAAAGAAAAAGGGCTTTTAAAGATGGAAAGTTAAGCAGCAGTGCTAAATATATCAGTATTTCTTGGACCCGAACTTGCCAGGATACGCTGTTCCAGCAAGACTTCCAGTACAAATGCAAAAGAGGCGAGTCTGCTTGCAAGCGCTTTGGTTGGGGTTTTGTTTTGAAACAGGGGGGTGGATTTAGATACATAAATATATTTATATTAACACACACATATATATATATACAGGGCCAGCTGGACCCTCTGCTGTGGGCTGAGCCTGTGTGAGGCTTTGGGATGTGTGTCCTCTTCCCGAGAACGGTCAGGTTCCGCGCCCCGAGCTTTGCCATAGTAGCCGAGGAAGGGAGAGTACAAAGGTTGCGGAAAACAAAACATTAATTTTCTTGACCAGCTGTGCTACAAGCAAAGCAGGGCTTATTTATACCCACGGCAAACCGTTCATAAATCAGGCCTGCTCGCCAGCAAGGCATTTAATGAGAAACTATTAAATGATTTCATGATGTACTCATCGTTACCGTCTGATAAAAACCAGCGCTCCTTCCAAGGACCAGGACTTTTCAATCACAGCTTGTTTTTTTTTTCTGCCAGGGGAAGGAAGGAGGTCGGAGGGAAGCGAAACCCCCGGCAGTGTCAGTTGAGTTCTGCCAATGTCTCTGCATGCACTTTGTGTGGGGAGGATTGATCGATAGCTCAGACAGAGCTCAGAGCCTCGTGGCTTTTAATTAGGGAGTGACGTGAATGGCCCTTTGGTTTTAGGTAATACCTTTTGTGGGGAAAATACCCAATTCTGAGCTTGCCTCCATCTGCCAGTGTAAATCACAGCATCACTGGCCAAGGTGGGTGTCACTGGACCCCAGCCCATGGCCCACAAGGGAGCCAAGGAGCTCTGAGCATCCACACACGGTCCCCGTGTGTCTCCCGTGCCTGTAAAACCAGGATGCCTTTGCTATCTTTTAAGCGAGTCCAAGGCAAAGGGAGGGATCCTGCACAGCGTGGCATCCCGGAGGCATCCCAGGTGACCCCGAGGGCTTGTCCCCATGGGAGGGCACGCGTGTGGTGAGGGGGACACACACCTGCCTACCTCTGGACCCCCACCAGACTTCCAAGCCCTTCATCAAGGGCACACCCGGAGCGCTAAAATCATGGGGACGGCTAATTTATGTGAGAAGGTTTTCTATGAATCCATGGGGAGGGCTTTGCTGCCCAGAGGCTTCCCCTCTCCGTGTGTTCAATTGCTAATTGGAGGCTGGCTTCAGCGGCGCATCTTCCCTGCCACTTCTCTGTCTCTGTCAATGAAAGCGGAGGGAGAGGTTCACACCCTGTAACAAATATGTTTATCTTGCCCGATGTTGTGGGAAGCTGTAGGAGGCTGTCCTTTCTCACTGCCCAGCTTCAATGGGGTAAACAGTTGCTGTTACTAAGTTTCCAGCCAGATTTTTCTGAATGGGGGCTGGGAGGAGGATGCCTTCATTAATCCCTTGGGAAAGTGGTTGGGATTCTGGCTTCTTGTTTTGGGTTTATATCTAAATAGTACCTCCTGTTGCCTTGTTTTTCAGCATCTCTCTGATGGGTAATTTTTCTTGCTTCTTCAAGTGACCTGCCCCATCACCCCAAGTGTAGTTGCTGGCACCAGCCTCTGACGCCCACCTCTGCCAGCGTGCCAGGGCATCAGTGGTCTGCAAATACCTGTGGGCTACCTTAAATACTGTTTTATTCCTCCTGTGCAGCAATGCATGGCAATGGCTACTGGGAGGATAGTTTAAATGTCTCAACAGACTATAGTCAGCTGGAAAGAGAAGGTCTCTGTACATCTGTTAGCTGCCTTTGGCAAGAGCTATTGAATTTAGCCTAGGAAGGTACCGAACATTCATTTTTCTACCTGTTTTTCAATCATGCTACAGCTTAGAAACAGCAACCCTATGGAAGACACCCTTCAAGAAGGCAAGATGATCCCTGTGTAGCACAGTCTCCGTGATCTGTAGGTGCAGGTGGGGTGCTGAGGGGCTGGGACTGGATAGTCCATGACCCGGTAGCCCTGTGGTGCTCAGCCCTGCTATCGCCTGGCTCCAGGAGGACCCTGGCAGTGGCGCTGGTGGAGGTTGGGCTTGGGGCTGGCTCAGCACTGGTTCCAGCTCCCAGCTGTGCTTGTGTGTAACAGCCTCGTTAGAGCTTATCAAGTGGGTGGGTTTGCCTTGCGTTGTCTTCTGGAAGCCTACCAGGCTTGGGAGAGCAAATGAGCTGCGTTGCCTTAGCTACACGGCCGTGGAGACATCACTCTATCGATTCTCCCCCTCCAAAGAAGGCAGTGACCTTTCTTGGGGAGGAAACAGCTGCTGTTAAAATGTGAGTGTGAATGGCCTCGTGGTTTAGCATTGACTTGATACTTGTCTTCATCAGCAAATAATTTTCAGTAGAGCATGATTTCACTGTAATATTTACTATAATCTGCTGATAATTGCCTGAAAACCAGTTTACTCTACATAAATATTACAGAATCATAGAATAGTTTGGGTTGGAAGGGATCTTTAAGGATAATCTAGTGCAAGTCCCTTGTAATGAGCAGGGACATCTTCAACCAGACCAGGTTGCTCAAAGCCTCCTCCAATCTGACCTAGAATGTGTCCAGTGATGGGGCACCTGCCATCCCTATGGGCAGCCTAGACCAGTGTCTTACCACCCTCTGCATAAAGCTCTTCCTTATATTTAGCTTAAATCTACCATCTTTCAGTTTAAAACTGTTACCCCTTGTTCCATCACAACAGGGCCTGCCAGAAAGTCCCTCCCCATCTTTCCTGGAGCCTCCTTAGGGACTGGAAAGGGCTCTAAGTTCTCCCCAGAGTCTTTTCTTCTCCAGACTGAAGAACCCCAACTCTCTCAGCCTGTCTTCATAGGAGAGGTGCCCCAGCCTTCAGAGCATCTCTGTGGCCTCTTCTGGACTTGTTCCAACAAGTCCATGTCTTTCTCCTATAAATAACTTCACCTTGAGGGTTTTATTTCCCACAGGTCCCATCAGGTGGGAAACAACTCGTTTGCGGTGCCTTGGGGGCTTGTCTGATCTGACTTAATGACTAACCAAGGTTACCATAGGTAACTACCAACCAAATTGTATCAGAGTCCATATCAAAAGGTTGTTATCTAGAAATCCAGGGCTCTGAGTACGAGCACATGGGAAATACACACCCATGGGGCACCCAGGATAGTGATTTACTACAGCCCGAGAGAGAAAACTCAGCTTATTCTCCTGGTGGCTTCAGAGGGCTATTTTAAGATACAGATTTTTTTACTTTGATTTCACCTCGGTGTTGTAGATGTCCATAAGGAAAAGTTGGAAAGCGACTTGTTGAAGCATAACCAAAGTGAAGGATCACGGGGCGGCAGCTGCCAGACCCCTGGGTTCCAGGATTTGCACAACCTGGGGGTGTCAGCCTCCTCCTTGGACACTGAATCAGTATTTTGTTAGGTGTTTGCAGCAGAAGGACTCCTAGGTAGGGGTTTTTTTCAGTGCTTTTTCTTCACACTGGGATTCTCCAGCATGGGTTGGAGTTAAGCGCTCTTCCTCGAGATTTACCCGCTCTTGTGACCCATAAGAGGATTTCACACGTGGCTTTACAGAGAAATGAAGCTGGGCAGTGGACTTTGTTACAAAGCAGGACTTCAAGAGAAAGTGGAGGAAAGCATGGTCCCACCTGTGTCTCCCTGCAGGCACCAGGATGTAGCTGTTCTGGGGACACACGTGCACCTTCTCGGGCGTATTTTTTTTTCCAAGCGATGTTATAAAATGCAAGAGGATGTAGGAAGGCAACGCAGGTGGGACTTGAAGGTTGGAGGAAAATCCCAAACTTCCGTTTGGGAGTGAAAAACTTCTGTGTGTTTATTTGGTTGTGGATTTTGTCCAGCTGCAAATGAAGAGGGTTAATGGAGACATCCTGTCCCACCGTTGCATTAGGTCACTACAGGACTTCTTCAGCCTGCACTGGCTGATTATTAAATTCAGATATATGCATCATAAAACCTTCAGAGTATTGCATCTATAGTCAGATACTCAAACTGCTTATAACAAATACATACAATATTCTTACATGGTCATTCCTGTCACAAGACATACCTATTTGTTTGAACTTTGGGGAACTCCAGGATGTCCAGCATCTTCCATCCAGTGTGAATGCATGAAAAGGGAGTGAGGTGCATGAGCAGGTCTGGAGGAAGGTTTTCCACTAGCTGCAGGTAGTAATTTATGGTAGGAAAGTAGCAGGCAATTAAACCTCTTACGTTGCTGAGCATAAATGTATAGTGCTGTGAGTTAGAACATTTCCTTTAATGTTTTACTTAATGAAGATGAAGTCTCCCTCTTTATGATCTAGTAAAGTCCTTTTCACACAAGGGCTTGACTGGTTTGTTTGAAGGATTTGGGTTTTTTATACTTACATATCCACACAGCACACAAACACCAAGCCTACACTTCAAGCTACTGCTTCATCGTAGGCTGGGAAAAAACAGCAGAAATGACGCGTTGGCCCTCCACAGATTTCTCTGTGCTGTCTTGAATGAAATTTGAAAGGGATTGGGTTTGTTGGGTTGTTTTTAACTTCATAGACAAATATCTCCACCCTAAGATGCCCTGTAAGAATTCAGCAATGTGTGCAGAGAATAGTCCTCTTGGCTGTTCCACCTCCGGTACAAAGTCATCCTTTGAAGTATTTTAAGTAGTAGATTTTCTCAAAGGTATCAAGCGTGCTGTGTAAATAAACTTCATTGCAAACCAGGTGGGGTTACAGAAGCAGCTGGACCACAGCTAAAACAGGTATTTCATTCTCTAAAGGATGACTCTTCACTTGAAGCTGATGCAAAGGGAGGAAACTATTCTCAACAGAAATAATCAGATACAAGCAAATACTACAGATAGCAAGAAGGTAGAGCAGGCTCCATGTCACTGTTCTTGTTTGTATGGGTTTTCTCCTGCTCTGTTTTAAAACCATAAGTCTTTTTTATTGATTTAATATTGAATAACTGTACCAAGTTCAGTCTTATCCTAAGAAACACTAAGTGCTGTCCCTGAGCTGGTAGAACAGAGTGGAAACCGAGCTGCTGCAATAGCCTTACGAGCGCTCTGGGGCCATTTATTGTGCTCTCCCATGACTTGCGAGAGTCTTCCAGTTTTCTCTTGGGAGGGGTCCAACACCTGCAATGGAAAAATCTTACATCATGTATTAGACTGGAGGGGGAGGTCCCATTGCCCCTGGAGACCCCCTTTCCTTCACACCTCTTCTGGGCACCTTGCACAGCGTGATCCTTGGCTTCTAGGTCGTGGAGCTCATGAAGAACCGACTGAAAACCATTTAGACTTGCGAGGATGAATGTGTTTTCACTTCTGAAGACAAAGTGACCGCTGCAGTGGTGCCTGGTGACATTGCTGTGAGTGTGATAGGGGTGGAAATAGGAACGTCGGAGTCCTGATGTTTGTGTTTTCAGGCTGTGGTTTGCACGTGTGAGTAACAGCCAGCAATGAACTGCCGTGGGAAGCAACTAGGCGGTCCCACACAGGATAATTTAAAGAAGCTAGCTGAAGGTGGCCACAGTATTTATTAGCCACTATGTTTATGACAGTGGCCACCAGAGGCCACCAATGGAGAAGGTGATGCTGGAGGCTGTGTAAATTCAGTGCGGGACACAGACCAAGTGCTTCAAACCCAAGTATTTATCATAGAATCTTAGAATTGCCTGGGTTGGAAGGGACCTTCAAGATTACCGAATCCAACCATCCACCTAACACTGCCAAAACTACCACTGAACCATATCCCTCAGCACCGCATCTGCCTGGCTTTTGAATACCTCATCAGTCGGTTGTTTCAAAATTGGGATCATTTATTTGATGACATGGAAGGAAAATCCCTGCTGACTGGACTGGCACCTAGTATTTAACAAACCTCTTGGAAGACTCCAGCGGGGCCAGGGGCTCATACTGAGTCTGCACCAGGCATGTGGCTGTAGCCCACAGCGGGTCGGACACACCAGCAGCCTTCGTCTGAGGAGCTGTAACTCAAGGCGGGAAGGAAGTAGGTATAAACCTTGGACTTTTCTCCTGGTCCGAGCAGAGGGCTGAGTGCCAGGAGCACCGGGGATTTAATCCTTGCACTAACAATGTCAGCTTAGCATACTTTCCGTAAGCCATTCTTAAGCACAACCGTAGATGTGGTTTGACACCTTGAAAAATGCGCTCCCTCACGTCTCCTGCCTGATGCCGGACCGGGTGGAAGAGAGCCAGGAGGAGAAGGAGGACGCCACGGCCATCCCTGCTGCTGCCGTGAGCACATTTCCAGGGCAGAGCTGCTGCACGTTTCCTGCTGTGCTTCTGAAGAGCTTGAGATACTTGGATGAAGCACGGTCTGTAAACGCAGCATGTCAGCATTCTTTGAATGGCGTCCCGTCTCTGTCAATGTAATTAACAGAGGACGTCCTGCATTTCTCTGGAGGGAGGTAGACGAGCCTAAGATTGCCATTGCCAATTAAAAGAGCCCCAATGCGGGCTTCCTATTGCTGGTCTGTACAGGATTGTATTATTTTCTGTTGGATTTAGAAGCTCGCTCCCCAGCTGCCCTGTACAGTAGCCCAGAGGCTTACTTCAGTACCCATAGGGTCAATGGATGGGCTTGGTTTACTCATCATATCGAAACAAAAGCGAAAAACAAAGCTGCTGCTCAGCTCCATCACTTTGGGCTGCCGATGCAGGCTCAGAAAAATAAATAGGTCTATGGGCTGCCACCTCTGGTGCTGCAGAACCAGAAGGAGCGGCTGTCTGGGGTATGGATGGAGCCCCTTCCCCATTTTTGTAACAGCCGCTGGAAAAAGTTCAGAATAATCCATGGAAGTATGTTATTTAAAAGAAGAAAATTATGCTGTAGTAGAAGTTCAGCATCACCAAGTGAATGCTGCGCTGCTGTAGGCACCCTGCAGATGCAGAAGAGTACTCTCTTGGCCACAAGCTCATTGTCTTTGATGCAAATGATGCTGTGTGGATACATTTATAGGAAAACTGTTGCTAAAAAGATATTAGTAAAATTATTGGTAAAAATATTCCCTGGGCAAATGAAGTCTCATCTCGTTGCACTGTGGTCATGGAAGCGAAGGTAGGTAGACATTCACAACGTGCAAACTTCCAAAGAGAAAATGATGACGATCTCATTTACAGAGTACCTGAAGCAAGTGAGCCATCATTTGGAATACCTGTAGCAAAGTTTCTGCTTTAGAAGGGGCACACAGTTCTGAGGGCACATATGTCTGAGGTGAGCTCTACCTGCTCAGGTGGCTCCAAGCCTTTTCAGAAGGCACAAATAGTGGGCTGACTCAAAGCTGAGGCTGAACCCTGGCCTTTAGTCCAAATGCATGTTCTCTTTCATTATATCAGTTATATTTGATAGATAAATAGATAGGTAGGTAGGTAGATAGATAGATAGATAGATAGATAGATAGATAGATAGATAGATCGATAGATCGATTGATAGATAGATTGATCGATCATGGAGACTCCATGGAGAGGTCCTGCTGTGCCAGGGTTGCTGCATGACTATGTCATTGCCTTGTCCAGGATGAGCAGCTCTGCAGCCCAAGATGTAGAGCCTTTATTTTCCAACATAGGTGCTTTTTTGGCTTCTCATATGAGAGAGGTTTTGGAGCAGGGAGGGACTGGTTCCCAACACATGTGTGAATTGGCTGTTCCTGCCCTTTGGCTCCGTGTGTGTCTGTCTGCTTGGGTTTCCTGGGAGTGGCACAGATAGTCTCATAGTTTCATTCGCATCTAAAATTAAGACTGATTTAGTGAGCACCATCTGAAGACAAATATTATTCTCCTCAGGGAAGCTCAAATTCTTGTTTGGTGAGAAATAGTCTTTTAATAGTCTCTTTAATATCTCTGAGTGTCTTGTTTATAGGGTTACTTTATCAGGGCAACTTTGGCCTGATACTTTTTAAATTAAACTTCAAACAGCATTTGAAATCTGAAATTAAGACTTCTTTCTCTTATAATCTGCAAAGCTCCTTTCTTGCTGGTATCTGGGTCTACCAGAGATGTGCAATTTAAGTCTCTGTGCGATGCTTTGCAAATGCACAAGGCAGCATTTGTTTTACAGGTTTCATGTGGATTTTGTAACATTAAAGGAAAGCAATGAAATATTAGGTTAAGGTCTTTAAAAGCACCTACCAGAGGAAGAAGCCCAAGTGCTGCTGAGCTTCAAATTCAGCCCTTAAAATCAATCTTTCCCACTCTCCTGCAGTATTAAGTCCTGTTAATAGTTAATGCATTGATTGCATTTAAGATGCACATCTGTTTGCATATATGCACAAAGAAAGTATTCATGTCCAAATTCTTTCTCAGGGGCATTTAAAAATTATTTTCTACTGAATTGAGTAAGGTCATTTGGCAAAGCCACGCAGGTCATCAATAATTAATCCAAGCAGGCAGAGCTGAGTCTCACGGTGCTTGTTAGAGGGGATAGTTTGGCAAAGCAAGGGCAGTTCTCAGATTTTCTCAGCAAAGAGCAAATGTGTGTTTAACTTTGGAGGGGGAGTTTATTTTATTGAAAGCAGCTGTGCTGTACTTGCATTGCAGCACTGGGTGCATCCGTACGTACAGTGTGGAGCTTCTGATGCCCCAGTTCACCCCAGTCCAATCCAGGGGCCATCAGACTCAAACACTCCTGGCATATGCGGATTGTTTCCATCATGCAGTAACGCAAGAGATGGGTTTTATCTCCTTAAACTTTATCTAAAAGCTGCACCAGATTCTTTGCACCTAACCCAACTGTCAAAGAACTGGTTCTGGGGTATGAGCTCGTCATCTGTTTTAAATAGTAGGAAACAGTCATCTCTTCCAGAGGGTATTTCCTATCCGGACACGTTATCTGAGAAGACAGGATGGACATAGGATGAATACCCTTCCCTTTGCCTTCCAGAGGAGCTTTCAGTTCTGAGGAGGAGGCTCCTGAAGAGGTTTAAATGACCAGCCTTAGCACAGCATCTTGCTTTTAGGTAGACAACTCTGGGTGAAATGGGTCTGGACCAGCATGACAGGGGAAACCCAGGTGACCAAGAGGTGAATGTGCATCTCTGTGGAGACTTTCCATTCCTTCTGGTGAAACATTTTGTGTTCTCAAAAGTTTATCTGTTTCTTCTAGCTGTATCACTTGACATAACAGAATTAGTTGCACATATATTGCCAGTACTTCCTTCACAACGCACCCTCACTGCATGAGATGGATTAAAACTGTTTCTGTGAGGCTAAGGATGGCAGACAGGAAACTCTTCTACCTAAGTCTTTTTGGAGAAGTCCAGTCAAGTATCCATCATTCCAAGCGTAGAGCAGGATTGACTTTTGAGCCATGATGGCTTAACCTTTGGATTCAAGGTTGGATGGGACCAGCTCAGGTCTCAGCTCAGAGCCCATATGATGCCTTCAGTATGGAAAAAGAAGGATCAGCCAAAGGAGCTGGCTGAGTGTCCCGCCATCCTGATGGCCACCAGGTTTCATCTCTCCCTGCAACACTGGCTGTCCACAGGCCATGTGTGTTCAGGGACAGGCTGGGAACCAGTCCAAACCCAGAAATAGGTATGTGTGCTGCTCCCTCCGCTCCCCTGCAATGCTGGTACGCACGCTTTTAATGCCTGGTGCCTGCTGAAATGTTTTTGCTTTATGAGATGAGTGAGCTCCGCAGTTTTGACAAGGAAAATTGCTGCCCAGATGCCTTAACACCAGTGTTCTGCTTGTTCAAATATTTGTTCAAACCAGCTTGACTTTCCAGTGCATTTTTGCATGAGGGGCCTTGGAGGTGGTGGAAAGAAGTCAGTTCTAATAAAATCTCATGCTCTGGTGAAAGCATTTAGTCAATAGCACCCTCTGTCCCGACAGCAAAACTTCACGTCACATCTGCCCATCATCATCCTGCCTTTCTTCATGCCTCTTTCTTGCTAAGCAAAGATGTGGTTGAATCTGTATATGTCCTACCCACAGCCTGTAAAAAGACTTTCAGGACTTTTAATCTCCACAGCTCTTAATCTGGTGCATTCACATGTGCTGTATTTCCTGAGACAGAAAATAAATAGGGTTGGGTGGAGAAAAACAGCTGCTTGTATCATCCGCTTCCTCAGCGTTGTGTGTCCAACGGCTGGTCAGTGTGGTGTGTCCTGCAGAAAAATGGCAAGAATTGGGATTATTCAAGCAAGAATTTATAACTGGCCCAAGGGAGGGTCGTGCCTATGAAGGGAAGTGCTGCAGATGTTTGTGTTGACCCTCTCCCAAACTTTATGTGCAAAATCTACAGAAGTTTGCCACTGCTGGTCTGCAGTGATCTGGCCTGGTCATCGCTGCTCCCTTTACTTCTTTATTTTGACAAAGCTCCTCTTGCTCTCCGTGAACCTGCAGTTAGGATCACCATTTCTCATCTCCTCCCTGCTCCCTCCATGTGATGTCCTGCATCAGATCTCAGCGTTGTGAGTGCCAGTTTAAAAAGACCTAGTAGAAAACCTGGTGGAAGACCAGATAGAAGACATGGTAGAAGACCTGGTGGAAGACCTGCTAGAGCAAAGCACAGCATGGACACCACGTGCTCCCCCATGCACCTATTTTAACCCTACCAGTACTTGCAGCATCCTCTTCTAAGCAGTTATTTCTGGAATTGTGTATGTGAGCTCATTAGTTGGAGCATCACCATGCAGCCAACTGATGAGAAACAAACAAATTACCACAGCACTCCAAATTAAATTTTCAGCACATGTGCATTTGGAAAATACAAGTGTTCACCCCAGGAAGAGCCTTGAAATTCAGAAAAACAAAGATCTTGGGAATGTTTACTTGCATTTGCCAAGCTTTTTTTTTTTTGAAGGTAATTTATGCAGGAAGATAACTCCCTGTCCCCTCAATCTCAGCATTTTCCTGTCTATTGCCTGGAGAAGTGTTGTCCCTAAGCCGGTTTATTCTGCTCAGTTAAAACTGTAGCTGTTTAACCTAAGTGGGAACGATTAAGAAGAAAGCCCACAGCTTTCCTTCAGATGTCAGCAAACAATTTGGCGGTTAATTTTTACCTGTTTGTGGATGCTTGAATTTAAATGAGTCGCAATTAAACACAATTAGCTGTCTGCGCAGTTCCGGGAGGCAAGAGAAGAGCGGGGTGTGTGTGGGGGATGCTGGTTTGCTCTGACGTGGGTTTGCTTTCCTGGAGCTCTGGCAGGCACGTTGGCCAGGAGGAGATAGCATGGGGTGGTCATCTGTAGAGGACACCAGCTTCTGCAGCAACATCCTCAGCTGCATGGCTTGTGGTTAGGAGTTTCTGTTGATGGTGGCCACCTCCCTGAGGACAAACATCTCTGTGTGTGTTGGCAGAAAGCAAAGGTGGTGGCTGCTTTGTGAAGACAAACCTTCTGCCCTGGGTCATGCACAGCAGCTCTCCGAATTCTCATGTTTTAACCACAAAAGCCTCTCTATTCTGGGTACGATCTGGGTATGACATGAGATACGGAGTCCGGGGACAGGGTTCCCTGAAGTTCTGGGACCTGGGGTGTGTTTATTGGCTTTTGGTGCAGGTTTGTCCCTCATCATAATGTCAGGAAACGTGCTCTGCAGCCATTCAGCAGCTGCCCATCGGAGTGCTGTCACTCACTGTGATTTATTTGGGTTATCGGTGCCACACTGATTTAATTGCACGTTTCACAAAAGAAAAAAAAAAAAAAAAGGAGAAAAAAAGAAGAGTTTCACTTGTGGAACCAAGTGAAATTATTGCATCTGTCCAGAGGAACTAGCAAAGGTCACAGCATCTGTTTACATTCCTCATAAAGAAAATCTTGTTAAATGTTGTCTCCCATATTTCACAGCTGTGGCAAGAGCCCCTGAAGAATACGCTCCCAGGAGAAAAGGTTTCTTTATCTAATTTGAGGCAGCCAGAAGTATATGCTCTTTAACCGGGGGGAGGGAGTGGTGGGAAGCCTTTGTGGTGGCACAGAGAGGTCCCTTGTACAGAGGGGGAGTTGGTGGGATGGGGTTTGCTGTCTCCCGGGACGCCGTGCTGCTGGAAAGGTCAGCGATGGTGGGGGACACTGCGCTACCGATGGGGTTTGCCAAATGACTGCAGCTCTGCAGGCCAGAATGTGAGATCATTTGTCTTTTTCAAATTAACTTTGGTGCCTTGCTTTGGCCCTGTGTGGTGTTTTCCCTCCCCACCCCTATTTTTAAAGAACGATGCAAAAGCTAATTTTAACCCGGGATACTAATCATGCGTTGATCAATCCCCGTCTGCTCCTCTTCTCTGAAGTCAGGTTTCGACAGGTCTTGGGTTGAGCTGGATTCAGGGGCTGTTTCTGTTCCCGTGGCCATGACTCCGTGTCAGCTACCTCCACGCAGGCTTTCATCTGCTAAATGTTTTGTCCGCACGGTAATCCAGCTGTTTCCTTTTTGTTCCCCATATGTTTTGTTGGAAATGAGCGCAAGCGAGGCGCTGAGAAAGTCATTCTACCCGGTACGTGAGGTTTCCCAGGACAGGGTGACGTGAGGGGTTTGGGGTCCAGACGCCCCTTCCTTGTTCCTGGTGGGTCATTCTGCTCCCAGCTCGACAGGACACCCCTGGCAGCCAGACGTGTTTCTGCAGCTCCAGTTCCTTCTGTAGAACCGGTCTCTTAGGAGAGCGCTGATCAGAGCTGGCTGCAAGGAGCATCCTGCCCACCCCGACCCACAGACTAAATCCCAACTGGTTTGGGAAAAAAAAAAAAAAAAAAGGAAAAATCAAAGTCTGTAATCAAAGTCTGTGTTTTTAGGGGCACCCTTTTACATTGTCCCCGGCAATGCTCTCTTCTGCTTCTCTTTCATAGTATTATAGAATGAGTAGAGTTGGAAGGGACCTTAAAGATTATCTAGGTCATCCTGCCCTGGGCAGGGACACCTCCCACCAGACCAGGTTGCTCCAAACCCCATCCAGCCTGGCCTTGAACCCCTCCAGGGATGGGGCAGCCACAGCTTCTCTGGGCAACCTGGGCCAGGGTCTCACCACCCTCACAGCAAAGAATTTCTTCCCGATGCCTAATCTAAATCTCCCCTCTTCCAGTTTGAAGCTTGATCAGACTACCCAAGTGGAAAACTGATCAGACAGTAAGTTAACTGTCTCACTCTTGCAGAAGGTGATTTTTCACCGCTTCTTGTGATCTAGGATTTGGTTTTATGTTCCACCAGGAGGAAGCCGTCGGTTTCTGCTAATCAGCAGGCCACACTGGAGCTCCTCTTACCAAGTGACCAAGTGAAGAGTTAAAATTGCAGAGCCAGTTTTCTGCAGCTCCCTGCTGCTTCCTTGATGTCTCAGAGTAAGCATCGATCTGAACTAACCAGTTTAGTATGGGCGGGGGATCTGGCTGGGAGCACACGGGGCTATAGATAGCTCCTGCAGCACTGACAAAGACGAATGGTCCCGGGGAGAGGAGGATGTTTAGTCATCTCCTGAGGATGATTTGATGGACGTGAGTAGCTACCAAGCCTCAAGAACTCTGTTGGCATTGCATCATGCTAAAGATACTTCATATCTTTGATATGTTGTAATGTACAGATCATTTTGGATGGCTTTTCCTTTTGAAGAACATAGGCTGCTTTTCACAGAGGCACAGATCATGTATCCCTGGGCCCTCACAATGCAGGAGAGACCAAGAAGGACCACCCCAGATTTCAGAAGTTCCCTGTCCTAAGCCACTTCTTTCCCTGACCTCTTCATATACCAGCAAGGTGGCCACCAAGAGCAATGCAGAAATGAAGTGCCACATTTCCCAGAGGGAGCAGGAGGCTGTCATGGCTGGACATGGCTGGAAAATGTTCTGGTGGTGCTCAGCTGCTTCGAGGAGTCCTGCTTTGCTGAAGAGAGTGTTTCCCAAGGCTGTAGTTGATTTTTCACAAGTGAGTTTGTGCACTGGCCAAGACTGCTGACAGCTCAATATTCAGCTGCAGAATATAATTTTCTGTCATTTTGATTTATGTTATTCTCTGCAACCACAGTCCTGCATTAAAAAGAAGAAAAAAAAAAAGAATCAGAAGGAGTTTGTCTTAAAGTTAGCTCCACGCAAGTTTATTCTTCAACTGACCCAGCAAATTAAAGATATTTTTAGGATTTTATTTATTTATTCATTTCTGGAATATGAAAAAGAAAAGTACTAAAAAGTAACTTCTACTGTCAGTTTTGGGATCTGTCAGCTGCTGTGATGGCTGCCACCCTGCAAGGCGAAAAGGGTCGTTGTCCCTGGAAGAGAAGCCAAACTGAAACCATGAGAGCAAGATCTGCTCTCGGCTGAGGTTTCCCACATGCACCCGGTGGCCCTGTCCAGGGAGTCTCTGATGCACCAAAGCAACACCCAGAACAACAGGGCCAAGCTCCAGAGCAGTGCTCCACTGAAGGACATCCTAAAACTCTCAGTAACTGGGAGTTTTCTCCTGGGAAACAGCCCAAATCCCTCAGGAGAGAGGCTGGTGTAGAACCACATCTCTTCAGATGGCAGAAGAAGGGCTCGTCCTCCAGCATCTTGGGCTCACCTGGAGGTTTTGTTGGCACAGCTCTCCTTTCTGCCTCTCTTCTGGCACCCAGACGTGGGCTCCTGAATCGTTCCGCTGCATTTGGAGCATTGCTTCTTGGCATTAGTATCTTTGGAGAGTGTTGCTTGCAGTTCCCTTCTAACAGATGCTTAAAAGAGCAATGCTGAGCTAGGGGAGGCTGGGGAAAAAAGGCATCGCTTGGCTATTTGTGTGCAGCTGTGGGAGCTCCAAAGCATTCTGCGAGACAAAGGAGGAGGCCACATGAAATAGCTCTTGGGGTGGCACTGGCAGGAAAAAAAGCTCCTTGGCACAGCCCTTGGAGAAGGCAAGAGAGCAGGGGTGTGTGTCTTATTCCAGTTCTCTGCTTTCCTACGGAGTTCAGACAATTTTATTTAGTGCATTTCCCCCCCCTCCCCATCCTTGGCAGTGATGAGCATGTAGGTAATCTAAGACATATGAGGTGGCTCAAAAATATAACTCCAAAATGTGCCATGGGCTGAAATGAAGAACACTTGCCAGCCCAGGAATAGGGATGGCTGCTGTGGGGAGAGTGTGGTGACATGGGGCCGGTGTCACCAGTGTGTATTTATGTGTGTATATATACATATACACATACATATACATATATATCTATATGTATATATAATGGCCCACCCCTTCTGCAGCACAGATTTGGTGTATACAGGGCATTTCCTTGCTGACTGGCATTGAGCAGCTGAGTCACAGGTGGATTTCTGTCTAGTCAGCAGATACCAATCACAAAATCCTTTTAATAGATCAAAGAGCACTCATAGAAGCTATTCGTTTCAAGCCGTTCATAAAACTGGGTGTAAAGTGGAAAGTTTTTGCTCGTTACTTGTTTTAGATCTCCACTCAAATTAAGGATTATTGACAAGAAATGAGTGTTTTACCCTGCTCCCCCAATGTTATTTCTGTGTTCATAAAAGCCTCTTGGTTAAATCAGGGGGTGAGCAATAATCACTACCTAAGAAACAGATACATGCTAGATTTTTACTTGCTTTATATTTGAAGGCTTTTTCTCCATTAGTATATTATAACTTGCTTTACTCTCAACAATCTAAATTCTTCTTCAATTGAGGAAAACCCAAAAACCATCATAAATTACGGTTCATTCTGCACCGTAGCCCTGTCACAAGGTAGAACTTAGATGATTCAATAGACACCCATGGAATAACCTTCCACCTTTTAAATCAGACGCTTTCCTGACAGCCAGCACCGACGCAGAGTCCGTTTCACCGAGCCGTCATCCTTGTGCCAGACGAGGCTTCGCAGGTGACACCAGGAAGGCTGAATATCTTTTATTTTTTCCTACTTGCACACCTTACCTTTGCAGCAGGGAAAGTCTCGAGCAGTGTGGGCTCCCGAAGGAGACCGTGTCTTTGCGAGGAGCTCCTGTACTCAGACCTGGAGAGCGCGGCGGAAAAATAAATGGGAAGGAAATAGCCCTTGGCGGGGAGGCAGGGGGGGTCAGTGTTGGAGCTGAAGGAATCATTTGGTACTTGTACAGACAAATGTTCACCAAATTCTGAATAATAATAATAATAATAATAATAATAATAATAATAATAATAACAACAACAACAACTCTCTGCCTTCCGTGCATCTGATGGGAAATGCTTCTTCCCTGCTGCGAAAACGCCTCGTGCTGAATAAATGTTTGCCCTTTATAGGCAACAGGAGGGTTGGGAGATGGACATTAGGGCTTTCATCTCTTTCCCAAAGGAAAACCATTAAATGTATAAAATACATATGTTTTCTCTTCAGCAGCTGTTGGGTTTCTCAGTCCAAGAGCTGTAACAGAACCATGAGGTTTGGATAATTTCTCCTTCCCACATCTGCCCCAGCCACGCTGCTGAATCAGTAAAATGGGATTGTGCATCTGCGCCTCGTTAGGCTAGTACCTCTAATTAAACCATTGGCAAAAAAAAAAAATATATGGCTCCAAGCTGCTCTGCTTTGGGGTGGTGGCTTGCAGTGGAGGGTGAGCCTGACCCTTTTCATGGTAGTGTCTGAAGGCACCATGGTTAGATTTTACAAGAAGATGGCCTTGCAACATTAAACCCTCGCAGAGCCTTCCCATGCGCTGAAGCTATGTAGAAGCCTCCAGTGTCTCTAGGCTGGAATGCGTTCTTAATTTTCTTTACCTATTTCTAGAGAAAAAACATGGGAGAACAATTATTTGCACAGTTCCGTGGGCTCTTAGGCTCGCAGTGAAGTATCCTCCCAGTGAGCCCTGTCTGCTACTGCTATCGCCTGCACAAAGAAGTGCCATGTAAAATTCAGTGCATTAATTTGGGTTAGTTAATGATGTAGGTTGTCTTCATATGAGGCTTTGTGAAGCTTTGCCCAGCCCAGTTGCACAAGGACATGGGATCTACTGTAGTACCCTGGAAAGAGCTGGGTATGGGGGAGGTAGGAAGAGGAAAAGGGGCAAAAAAACACCAGAAACAGGAGGAATGTGAGACCCAGGTTCACCCAAGGGTGCTCCCTATGGGGCCATCTCAGTGCTGTCCTGGTCTTGGTGAGGATGACCAGGGACATGGGACCTGGTTGGGAGCCCATCCTTGCTCAGCCGTGCTCTCCTGTCTTCTTTGCAGGCCTTGTGATGAAAACCACCCCTATGTGAAGCCTGATGCATACGTGAACAACCTCGCCGAAGCTGTTGACATCCTCCTCCAGCAGCTGTAAGACCGGCAGCGCCATGGGCCATGGGGAAGAAGAGGAGGAGGAGGAGGCCTCCCGTGCAGCCCCTCCATCCTTGCCCACCTTCAACTGATGCTAACGGACCCAGCCCCAGCCTTACCCGGGGTGGTGAGCGCCCACAGTCCTAAATATTTCACTTAATGGTACTAAAACAATCTACTAACCTCATCAAAGGGAGGAGCAAACCTTCTCTCCTCCGGCACGTCTTGAACGTCGTCCCCTTGGTGCCATGGCTCTGCCAACGCAGCTGAAACTGGCTCTCCAAGGATGGCCAGGTTTTTCCCCAGATTGTCTGCCCAAGGGAAGCCCAGAGGGTGCTGAGGGGCCTCTGCCTCCCCCTGAGCAATACTGGGGGGGGCGGTCTCTGCCCCCTTTAACTCTTTGCTCACCCTGGGGACCAAGTCCTGGGTGGGAAATAGGGCACCTGGTACCTCTTCATGGACCAGCTTTGCTCTTTAACTCCCCCTTTCTGTGCCTTTTGGGGTGGCTGAGATGGGGTGGGAGATGTCCTTGAGGGGTGATGGAGGCCACCAATGGGACCCTGCTTCGTGAGGTCCTCTCTGTGCTTCTGGCCATGGGGGGCAGGAAAACCTGGGGAGAGGGACAAGCTGCTGCACCCTTGGCAAGACAGTAACCATGTTTCTGCCATGATTAGCCCCTGGCTGGGTTAGGGCTGGGGAATCTGGGAACACCGTGGCATGTTACGGAATAACCACACCATCATGTTGGGAATAAATCCCATCTGGTAGATCCAGCCCCTTTGTCGTTGTGTTCAGTTGGATCAGCGCTGATGGGGATGTTCAGAGGGTCTGAAATGCTTTTTCCTGCCTGGAATAAGCTGGTGAGGGCCTTGGGGCTGATGTTTTTTTTCTCCCCTCCATGGAGGGTCTCACGGGGAGATGTGGCCGGGGGGGCACACGCAGGTTTCCTACATCTTCCTGTTAAAATCCCAGCCGTGCCCCACGCAGCTCCAGCTCAGCCAGCACTGGCTGTTCCAGTCGGGATTGGCATGGAATGGCAGGGATGCTTGGCCCTGCCATGAAGGCCAGTGTGGACAGCTCGGCTCCAGCCATTTCTGCTGCTCCTGGCTTTTATTTTCCAGTCCAGACTGGGAACCAGTGTCTGTGAAGCACCAGCTCCGTCAGTCCTCCTGGCACAGCTCTAAATTCTCCTTGATAAGTATTATGTGGAAACGTTCAACCACTTTTTTTCCCCTTCTCAGCAGCCATTGCTAAGCTGTCCTCAGGTTCTGATGGCTACCAAAACCTGGTACATCACTCCAGTATGGCTGTAGCTACCCAAATGGGACAAACCCAGTCGCTGAACATCCCATGGGACTGGTCCTGCCCCCACTGAGCACCCACAGCATCAGTTTGGCTCAGCCCTATCCTGCTGCCAGGGAAGGCTCAGCCTGTGCAGGGCTGGAAAGTGAACATCCTTTTGAGGATCAGGCCTGAGATTTGTCCTTTTCTTTGCTTCAGTCGGGATAAGCGTGGCTAAAATGAGGAGCTCCCTGGCCACACTGCACCTGATGAGAGCAGGGCAGGGCCAGAGGCTCAAACCAGGGAGCAGAATTAGAGATTGAGGTCACTCCATCAAATCCTTTGCCCTGGGGAAGCAGGGGCTGCCCACCTTCATCGATGCTTGCCAGCATTTCCAAGGGTCATCTTCGCAAGGGTCACCCTTTTATAGACAAAAAGGCCCCATTTAAGCAGCATGTCAGCAGCTCTGCACCCCTCTTGGGTTTTGGGGCAAGACTTTGTGCTTTAGACTGTAGCAGAATAAAACTATTTGGGCCTTAACCCGCTTCAAACCGCCCATGGGACCATGGAAAGTTGCAAATTATGTATGTGTTTTTTATATATATATATATTTATATATACATATGATCAGGCAGCGTGTTCTGGACACTCTCTGCATTAAGCTGCTGCTTTTTGCATTTGCAAGCAGGAGGTAAACGATAATTCCAGGGATGTTTCCAGCAGTCCCAGCAGCTGAGGATGACCTCGGTCACCGAAGGACACCGAAGGGATGCTCCGTGTTCCTGGAGCAGCCGGCGAGTGCTGGAAACCCTTGTTTTCAACTGGCCTCTGAGCTGCACAACACCCCTTGGGGACAGCGGGGGGAAAGTGGGCTAGGAATTAAATTATAGTAAAATAAACCACATCTGGGAAAATGACCTTAGTGCGATTTTTTGGGGTCTGTTTTTGTATCTTTCTGTCCTCTGGTTAGCGGTTCAGCCAAAGTGTACAGCAGAAGGATGCCGCAGACCCTGGTCGAACACTGGGGCTGTGACACATCACCGAGAATTTCTTTTCTATCCTATAATTCTTCCTTTTTGTTCTGGTACGCTAAGCCTATCACTTCAATCTGATTAAGTTTAGGCAGATAAACATCCTGCCATCTGTCATTAAACTTTTTAAGCTGTATGCTCACTCAAGGAAATGCAGCCGTTTTCCTTTCTGGTTTGCAAAGGCTGTAGGGAGATACTGTCCCATTTCCCCAGGAATTTCTTCATCCCCCTGTGCCCTTGCCCCGCTTTGGGCTCTTGCCTTGCTCAGGTTTAGATTTTCTTTTAAGGGGTGGGACATTATCTCTGTCCTTAAACCCAAAGCAGAAGGCACTTAAATCATAGAATGGGTTGGATTGGAAGGGATGTTAAAGGGAGCTCCACCCCATGCCCATTTTTTTGTCCCAAGACTGGGACTCCCTCACTATTTTTAACACAGATACCATGATCCAGGGTCCCAGCCGGGGACTTTCCCAACCCACACCCATTTTTTGAGACCCAGTTCCCCGCCCCCAGCATCTGTGGAGATGCCAAGGAGAGGAGAAGCGCATAGGGGTCCTGCACCCACACCCAGCTCTGCCCCACCAAACCCCAACCCGCTGCCACAACCCGACCGTTTCGCCCCCAAGAGTGTCCCCAGCATCCCCCCCCCCAGCCACGGGGACAGCAGAGAGAGGCGAGACGCCGACCCCAGTGTGTGGGGGGGTGGGTGGGGGTTATTGAACCAGGAA
>VZRU01012190.1:2782-26508 GCA_013398155.1 Pedionomus torquatus
TCTTACATCAAAAAGAAAAGTTTATTTTACATAAAAAAAAAAAAAAAAAAGCAAGCAAAAAGCACCAGGTAAAGACATGTTCTGAAGGCTGGATTAGGCAAGCAATGCTAAAATCTTAATGAGGGTGAAACCATTCTTCCTACTTTTATGAGGCTGTAAAAAGTGTGTCTTTGTTTTATGCAAAAAAGCTTTTAGATTGGAAGGCCTTTTTACTTTGGGGCAGGGGGCGGTCTGTATTTGATTTCTACTGAATGCAATTCTTCTAACCAGTTTTCTGCCTTATTTTCAGCATCTATCTCCCTGAAAATTCAATTTGTTGATAAGACAACTTACGTGGCAAACTTAATGTTTTAAGATGAGTGGGGTGTGGGGCGTATTACTAATTTTACGTACTAAAATTAGCACTTGAGGACTTTATTATTTATTTCCTTGAACTATCCAAGAATCAGTCTCCTAAGGAAGGATTTTTGCAGAGTTTATCAGCTTTGAGAAGTTGCCATGTAACTGAACGTTAAGCAAGTACAGCATCTGTGTTTAAGCAGTAAAATACCTACCTGGATATTGTTTAGTCTGACCTTGCCATGTCAGACCTTAAACCAAAGAACTTAGTGTCTTTATTTGATAACTAGTTCCCAGACCAAGAACAGGCATCCTAGTGATACTATATAGGTAGTGCTACTTCAAAGAACAACGGCTGGGAAGGGGTGACATTGCCATCTCTGCTTCTCATTCTTGGCTGCACACTGCTGTCCTTGCACAAGCTGTGTAGCCCTTCTGCCTCTGCAGCAACCTCAGATGGTTCAGTAAGAGGTTCTGGCCCTGGTCCTCCTGGACAAGTGCCAGACCAGGAGGGAAATCAGGACCACCTCACTTGGTGGCAGTCAACTACAGATTAAGCCAGTTCTGTGAAACTTCCCTCTGAGGTCACTGGTTGAGGATTTTTTTGGTCACACTTACCATGCTGATCATCACCTAGAGGGTGGAAGGGAAATGCCCTACCTTCATCTCGTTAAAGGCCACGTGGGTTTTGACTACTAGGAAACTTGTTGGGATCATTTGAACATCTTCTAATTAGTTCCCCATAATTTCTTCAGTATTGCTAGCACCTTAACATCTTACCACTTGAAAGGGAGCTCAGTTCCTCCCCTGCCACATCCAAGGGCTAAAATAGCTTACCATGTATAATATTTAAAGAGTTTTAGTTAAACTATCTGTATGACACTTAATGGAGTGCTCTATCAGAATGTTAGATGAGATGATGTAACAGTCCCTTCTGACCAAACTCAATTTATTTTCATGGCTTCCTGGAGAGCATTCCTAAGTGAAAGCAGAAAAACAATGACATCTAGGTGTTTCAAGTAGACTTTAACAGTAGCAACCTTCCTTTTCTCAGCTTGTCTCTTACCAAAACACTAGAAGTAACATTTCCATAGGCGTAGCACGTACCTCTGGAAATACACGCTAAGGTAATGATAAAATAATTATCCATTACTAATTTCAAAGTACAGAGAAGTCAGCTGATTTTTCATAATACTTGCTGGTGTTATAGTTGAGTAAGTTTGCTGGAGATGATGATTGTGAACATTCTTAAATCATAATTTCTTGTCTTCCTGTTTTCTTCTGTTAGCAACATATTACTAACATTTTTGATAAATTACCTAGAGTGGTTTCAAATAATTTTGTCACTTTGTGAGGATTAATTTATACTGTTAACTGTTCAGCCACTCAGTTTGCATCACTAATACTTAGAACTGATACAAGAGGACCCTTATGGATAATTAACATTTAAATAGGCGCAGTTTAAGCAGCTACATTATTCTTCAGTTTCTGGCAATGAAGTTTTCTTTGGCTTCTGGAAATACTTTTCTTTCCTTTTAGGCGTCTATTACATGTAATTGCCTAGAATAAGTGACAGATTTTTTTCTGTTTTTTTGCTTTAAATATGTATATCTTTCTATACATGTAATCCTGTTTTAATACTAGTAATACAGATTAATATAAAGACATAGGTATATTGATAATTGCTGATGCTATAATGTTATACGTTTTTGCCAGCTTGTAGCGGAGCAGATCATGTACTAGAGTTCTAATTCATTACCTGCAATCGGGTTACATTTAGAATTTGTCGTTGTAGTTTAAACTTTAACTGCGTAGTTCCACGCTGTTTTATATTAGTGCTAATTCACATGAAGTGGGACAGAGTAGGTAATAATGCCATACAGGTAACTATGACTGTAGTAAAAATCATTGGAATCTAATTGGTCTCTCCTGACCTTCTCCCTACCCCCCCAGGAAAATATTGATAGAGACTTCTAAGAAGCTGTACCATCCTAGAAGAGACATAAGTAACAACATTAACATGCCTGCTGTGGCATCTGTACCTAAGGAGCTATATCTCTGTACTTCATTGAAAGATCTCAACAAGAAGACAGAAATAAAACCTGAAAAGACAAGTACAAAGAGGTATAGATTTTAATTTATTTTGGATTAGTATTAGAAGCATTAGTGTTACTCTGCTAAACATGTTCCAGAACTATGACTGGATCTAAATTTTCTCAATTATTTCTATTACAAAGTCTTTGATAGTCTTCTATGTAGGCCTCTCAACAATGACATTGGATATGTGAAATTACCTTCTGTAGGCAGTAAGCATATCCCCAAAACATGGCTTGGACAGGGCATGATGCCCATCAAAATTTCATACATTGAGAAAAGGCTACATAAATGCAAATTCTTAAAATGATAACATGTTTAGCAAATGTGCAAACAGAACATATTTTGCGTCTCGCATTTTTAGACAATCAACAATTTCATTTTGTCTTACTATGAATTAGCTTTTCCTCAAAAAAAAATTATTTTTTTAGAAACGTACCTATCTTAGTAGGCTGTTTAATTATGGAAGATTTTAAATAAGGCTAGTAAACAAGCTAGCAAAGAGAAACATTATTTGGAGGAGCATGGTTGTAATTAATATTTAATGAAAGTCTTATAGTAAGATGGTAAAAGCAAATGCTTAATGTATGGGCAGAGGCCGTGAATACTTAAAATGGCATCATGTAATGAAAAGGTGTTTGGGAACAAGTCAACAATCACGTGCTTTACTCCTCTTCGATTTCAGTTACGTGCAGAGCGCCCTTAAGATTTTCAAGGCAGCGGAGGAAAGCAGATTGGACCGAGATGAAGAAAAAGCTTACATCCTATATATGAAATACGTGACTGTTTATAACTTCATCAAAAAGAGACCTGATTTCAAGCAGCAGCAGGTATAAAAGCTTTCTGACTGATGTCTTCTGCATTGAAGTACATAGAATTACACTAATGGACATTCAAAGGATTACACTGGTATTAAGTAAACTATTTTAACTTGTGATGATATTTTTTCTTTATTATTTTGACAAGCCTGTTAATTATTTTTAATACATAAGGTACATAGATCTGTGACTATTTTTTTCAGGGAAAGGTATTCCTGTTGTCTTTCCCATTCAAACCTTTTTGAGCACAGTTGCCTTGCCTAGCCTTTATTAGTGCTACAGGACGTTTTACTCAAACTCATGTTTGAAAAGAAATATTTTGACTCAAAAGGATTCCTTTTATTGGCATTAATACCATTATAATATGAATTATCTGTACATTAATTACTCTTGGTATGTACAGAAGTAGACATTATTAAGCTATATGATTAATATGTGGGGTGATGCTTGTAATTTTAGGATTATTTTCATTCAATTCTTGGACCTACAAATTTAAAAAAAGCTATTGAAGAAGCTGAAAGACTCTCAGACAGCCTTAAACTCAGGTACGTGAATACAGTAAATAGATAAGATACTGTTTAATACACCTGAAGCCTCTACATGTGCAATTGCAGGTTTTCATGCTATTTAGTAATAAGGGATTCCACTCGAGTAGACTTTAGATACCTGAAGCTCTTGAGAGCTTAAATTGTTATTCACAGAAGTCTGTTATTAGCAATAATTTTTGTCATCACATAGTCCAGTTACTTGTCACTGTATACATTGTCTCGTCTTCCTGGTAACTACGATTTGTTGATACTGTCTCCTGGTTTTGTTTAATGACTAATAAAAGGAAACCACAAGATATAAACTGTGTATACACTAGAGATGATTGAGAGCCATTTCACCCTTACCCTTTTTATAATAAGGTCATGTGAAACTAAATATACTAATGAATGTTCCTAATATTTATATACATTAAAAAAATTCTGCTAACAAAACACATTTTTGATTCTTTAGCTAGCTGCTACATCTTTCTCTCCCTCTGCCCCATGTAGACACATGTGGAAATGCATGGGTTTGCCAGTATGTAACTGAGATGATGGTAACAGGGCTCTGGGTGGCTCCTTCACAACTGCCAAGTGACAGGTCTCTGTGCCTTAAGCCATGAAATAGTCTCAGTGAGAAGCTGTAAGGTAGACTCTGTCATTGGGGGATACTGAATGCAGCATGACTTGCTTCCAGCCCAATCTGCTTCTCCTGTCCTTAGTGACTGCCTTTCTTGCCCCTTTCTCATCTTTTTAACTCTTTCCTCTTCAGCTGGGCACATTGCCCACACTCTCCCAGTATTATCAGGAAAGCTCCCCTCAAAGCATCCATAAAGTCAGTTTAGGTGAACAAGGAAATAAGAGTGTAATTACACGTATGTGAAGAAAGACTTTCCAAAGGCGTCTCATGACACTAGGCATGAAACAATCTTTATGTTTTCCTTATTTTTAGGAGTCTCACAGTTCAGAGCTACAAGTTACTGTAAGAATAAATACTGATAGAGTTATAAAAAACCTAAACTATTTAGAGACATTGTTTAGCAACTTTTGGCTTTTTATGAAAGGAACAGAGTTTTGAAAGTCAACACAATTAATAACTTTCAACTACTCTGGGCAAAACGTATATATATTTGAAGGGAATACAAATGAAACGAGACTCTTGTGTAACTACAGAAGTGGTTTCAGGGAAGTTATTTGTATGATTTCTTCTTGAGGCAGTAGGCCAGCAAATAGTTTAAATGTTAATTGTTAACTGGAAGCGGAGCGTCATTTGTATAGGAGCAGGAATACCTACATCAATGACTTACGTGCTTCAAAGGTGTACATGGGAAATTGATGGGCAGATATTCCATATTGACTGAATTAAATTAAAATCTTAAGTATGCTCTAGTGTCGTTAACTCCAAATGAGAACAAAATGCTCTGTTCTAAGCTGTGATGCCTTTGCCAAATCAAAAAGCATATTTAGAAGAAAATTACAGGTCTGAAGCCTTCTACCTATTAGTGGCCAATTAATGAAGTAGACTTCAAGGCAGAATTTGATTTAATGATCTAGTTTATTAACATAGTACTTTTGATATTAATTAGAGCTGTATTGTTATCATTTTAATCCCAATTAGGCAAGATCTAATTAAAATAAGCAATTACTAATAAATTCTAGTGCTCATGCTTCACTGCTTGTTTCAGTCATTAAAATTGTTAGTTCAAAACTTCTTTTTTTTTATGGATCACTAATAACCCTTAAGCTTCTCAAATATATTAAATGTAATAGAATGCTATTTAACAGTGATATAAATACATAAACCTGCAGTTGGTGAATTAAAAGCTGTACTTTAGAGGTCACTGGTTTACAGTGTGGTGATTGTCCTTACCACAGCCAAAGGCTTGGACATTAATTTTATTCTAAGACTTTATGAAAAGGACAGCTGTATGCAAGACCTCTGTCCACCAAAGCTCTTCATGTACATCATTCTTGCACTAACTTCACTGTGACGCCAGTGTTTGAAACAAACAGTAGGGACACAGGTGAGGATGTAACAGGATTACGAAGTCAGCTTACATCCTAAAGGTGACTGATACCACATAGGTCTGATCTGACTTCTTAGAAAAATGTAATTTGGCTAATGGAGATAACATTCCTAACTGTTACTTAGCTCTGTTGCAAAACCAAATGAAATACATAGGATAATTGTTATAATATATTGAAGTTTACCTGTAAGTCACCAATAGATTACAGTTAGTGACACCACAGCTAAGCATGACCCCAGGTTTAGAGAAAAAAAAATAATTAGTTAACCTTAAGAACAGTGGCTATGAAATGGGACTCAAAACAGGATTTAAGAATAAGAAAAACAACCCAAGCGGGGGGAAAAATAATCTCATGCAGTCATGGTGGAAAAGGGAGTTTGTTGGAATTGTCAATACTTTAACTCTTTTTTTTTTTGAAACTTCAAGTATTTTTTTCTCCTATAAATTTGTTGATTCTGATTTTAATTACCCAAGGCTAGCCAATAACACGATTGAAAAAAAAAATCCCCCAAAAAACAGGCCCTTTTTTTTTTTCCCCCCCAATAGATATGAGGAAGCTGAAGTTCGGAAAAAACTTGAAGAGAGAGACAGACAAGAGCTGCAAAAAAAGCAAGAACCAAAAGATGATGGAAAGAGTTCAGCCAAAAACTCCTCGGAAAGTGCTGTGGATTCCAAAGGAAAAAGCCAAAGGGTAACTGAAGAGGTTTCCAAGCCCTCTAAACGTATCGTTTTAATCTAGCCTTTGATCTCTACTAGTAGCTATTTCCAGTTCATGTTGTGTTTTGTTTGGTTTTGTTTTTGTTTTTAAAAAATACCTTACACTCCCCATAACCTTTCTTTGACATTTCTTTGAAAGATATTGAGTCCTACCAACCTCCAAGGTGTGCATAAGATAGACAAGGGTTTTGGTTCTCTTGTAAAGTGAAATTCAATCTTACAACAGAACTAGCAAGTATAACAAACCTGAGGTAATGGTAATAAGCTGATGTTACAGATAACAGGTCTCCTCTTTAGCAGGGAGCTCACTTTTCAGCAAGACTGTGCAAAGAGCTAATATCTCTGCATATATTTCACAAATTTCATCTAGCAGATGATTCTGTGCTAGGTTGTATTGCCTTTTTAACTGGTTTCTGTCTAGATAGAGCAGCAGCCTTGGTATCTTTAGAAGACATTCCCTTTTTCTACCTTTCTTCCTCTGGCTTACAGATTGACCAGTTTTCTTCAAGCTGTGTGACAGCCAGTGCCTGTTGGCCACGTTGGTTCTAAATGTTAGATATTAAACTAATATTTAGGTTTTTTTTTTTTTTTTTTCTTGTAACACAGATTAACGGTGAGAGGAAGCATTCACTGGAAAGAAAGGATCACTCCGACAGTCTGAGTGGTAAGAGGTGCAACATTAATGTTCACAGATGTGAAAAAGGTCTCTGTGTGACTATGCACCTATCACCTGAGCAGTTGCAATTCATTTAAGGAGTTATTTCACGGAGCATTTTGATGAAATACTAGTATCTCTTGTTTCAGTAATAGCCACCTAATAATTAATTGATCTCTGTATTGCAGCCTTTATCACTTCTCTTGAACTTTGAAAGTTGTACTTATTTTTTCAACAATTTAATAACTGAAACTGAACTAGCCCTAAAGTGGTCAAATTAGGAAGGAAAATGTCTCCTCAAATGATTAAAAAAAATAAAAAAAATCTAGGCAAGGTTAAATATTGTCAGCTTTCTCAGTTAAATAAGAATTATTTTTTTTTCCCTGCTCCCAACCTTCTGTTTTTTGTTCTGTAATAGGTGACAATGTTCTCTAGAGTTCTGAACTGCAGAGGAGTATCTGCAGCATGTAGTTTACAAGTGCTTGCCTATATAGTTTGGTTTACATGAGAACACAAAAAATTAAACTGTTTTATCACTCAGGTGTTCAACATTGTCTAAGTCAGGAAATCAGATGCTCATCATTACAGTAGTGGGAGCAAAGGTCCAATATTTATTCTATAGCATCTCACCTCCATGACTTTATGGGACTTTTCTGTTCTGATTGCAGTCTAGATTTCACAAGTGAGACGTGATCGTAGCTATCTTCATTTATAATGTTGCTTTTTGGATCTAATAGTTTCTGTATTTTCAGGAGCAGTCACAGCTGAAAAACTGTTCGCAATGATGTCGGACAAAAATATTGAATTGATTATAATGGATGCTCGACAATTGAAGGATTATCAGGAATCCTGTATTCCAAGATCTATCAGTGTCCCAGAAGAAGCTATCAGTCCTGGGTAGGAAATAATGTTAAATGATAGTGAAATACTTAATTTCATGACTTTATAAGTTGACTGAAAAGAACCATATGCTTTTAAAGGTTGTACACTCCATTTCAGAGTCTGTGTTTTGTCCAGGTGGGTTAGATGCATCTGGACAGCTCTGTTCTTGCATGTACTTACTTCAAGCCAGAGCGTATTTATTTTATGTAATCCAGATATGTTTATGTTCTCGGATATTGTTGGATTAAACATTACTTGTACATTTGTCTTTAAATATGTTAATATATTTCAGAGTTACTGCTAATTGGATTGAAGCTAGACTCCCAGAGGATTCTAGAGATCCATGGAAGAGGAGAGGACACTTTGATTATGTTATACTGCTAGATTGGTTTAGTTCTGCCAAAGACTTAAAACTAGGAACAACTCTTCAGAGCCTGAAAGATGCCCTTTTTAAGGTTGGCAAATTTCACATTAATTCATCTCAATATATAAGATGATCTTAAAGCATCTATAATGACAAAGTATATGGAGGACTTAACGGTACTTTAAGCAAACATTTTTGGTTCAGTGTTCAAAGATTGCTTATTTTGATAGCAGAAGCATAGTTTGAAGTATCATATTGCTGTGCTTATGCTCTAGTAGAGGACAGTATAGTTTATTAAACAGTTAAACAGCAGAATGATTCAACTCCTCTCCTCAGCAGCTCACTCACAGCGGTTGTCTGACAGAGTTATTTGGGAAGGTACTTAGTACTGTTTGCCAGGAACACTTTCACCCTCTTTCCTGTATTAGCAACTCTAATTTCTGACACATGGGAGCTGGCTGGCAACCTGCCTAGGCAGGCTGAAGAAGGCTGGCTTCGTTGCAGTCTGGTCAGCCAGATGCTTCCTAGAATGGAAGGTTTCGGTGAAGGAGGGCCCAAAAATATTTTGAGAATCGTTAACTTTTCTGTATTGTTGAATGTTACTTTTAGAGAAACGTGAACTTAAATGAGAACTTAGTTCAGGGAGCTTATAGACTCAATGTTAAGCAGATTCTCAACATTTTCAGGTCAGAACTCTGGCTATGCCTACGTTGTCCCTACTCTATGTAAGTGAAGGTCTGCACATCTTACTGTTACTTAAGCATTCAGGACTGGGATTCAGGGATAGTTCAGGCAGTTCTCCCTCTTTATTGCTTTACAGAATGTCCTCTGAGCCTCTGTGCTTTGTTCACGTTCTAATAGTGAGGACCTCAGGAGGAGGGCAGCCTGAAGCCTGAACTCTCAAGGGTTTTTCAGAACATTATTGTTATGCTTTCTAAAGCCAATGCCCCTAATCACTCAGCAAACTTATCAGATAAGACACAGAAACAAATATCATAAAAAAAGTCTCTCTGCATGGAGTACCAGACCCTATAGTAGGTAGGGCCCAGCACCCTATCTATGCTGGGTATTCTCCAACTACAAAGAAGATCCCTGTTCACTGAAGGGTTTTTGCAACCTGTTTAGTCTTATTTAAAAATCTGAAAAATAACCTGTCTCAATGTAATGGCTAGACACAGAAATTTCAACACCACTGTTAAGATGTAAAAGTTTCTTTTCTAAGTCATTTCACTTCAAACTTTTTTCTTACAGTGGGAAAGCAAAACTATACTGCAGAATGAACCTTTAATTCTAGAAGGAGGTTATGAGAACTGGCTCCTTTGTTTTCCCCAATATACAACAAATGCTAAAGTAACTCCACCGCAGCATAGCAGGAGTGAAGCAGTGACTGTTTCTTGTAAGTATAAAGGATGAACCTCTCTTCCCCCAAGTGTTTAGAATTACTGGATATATCTTTAATTCATTCAATTATGTTCTAGGATAGCTGTGTTTTGGCTAAATCTAAATTTTGGGGTGAAACATGGGGGTTATTTTGCTTTTGTGCTACTGTTTTAAGAGTTCTCTCATCCTTGCCTCCTCTCCCCCTCTCCTAAAGTGGATTTTACATATCCATCTCTGGAAGAGCCAGCTCCCAATCCACCTGTTGTTGCTGTAAAGCCATCTCCAACAGAAGCAACTGAAAATGAAGAAGCAGGAGATAATTTGGAAGAGAGACTAAAATCACTTAACAGACCAAATGTACAGGATGCTGCTGTTCCAAAATCTGACACATCAGTTGTAGTTAATCCAGTATCAGTTACAAGAAATATCCCTGAGGTAAGCTGTGTTTCAGAGTTAGTAAATGGTTAATCTGTTAGAAAACCCACCACATGCAGAAGTCTAAATCCACATGGAAACATATTCAGTATTTGTTTAAGCCTTGTACACAAGTATATTGGTAGAGAGTCTGTTGGTGGTCTGTGAAGCCATGGTAACTAATCTACAGAACTTTATGAAACTGAATATGCTTAATGTAATTTTAGAGCTTTTCATGAATATTTTTATATGATCACCTAGAAATTTGAAAGTTGTTGGATGATCATTAATTCATAAAGCCTCTAAGCCAGCTTTTCTACTCAAGACATACACATGATGAAATACCGAGAGGGTCGTTAGGCCATGGCTTACCTTAGCTATTCCAGATGTCTTCTTTCCAGTGACTGTATTTTCTTTCCAATAAAAAACTGTTTAGGTGGCTGGTCACTCTTGGCCCAGCAGTGAAAGTATAAGAATTCATTTTTTCCTTTCACGAGGATAAGACTTTCTAAAGACACCTTTGTAGAGCCCTCACACTAAAATAGTATTTTCCTAAGGAGTGAAGGCTGGATTCAAACTCTTTACTTCTGCTGTTCTAGATAGTGCCTACAATGCAGATTTCTTTCAAGGGACCCTAAAACTTAATTCTGTTCTTCCCTGAACTACACTAGCTTCTGTTTCTTCAGAACTTCTACTTCAGTGTGAAAATCAACCTCATCTCCTGTGTCTGATCATAAGCCATTTGTAAATACCTCCTCCCATCAAGCAGGTCTGCCTTAGTCCTGTGCTCTGTCAGGTGACCAAGGGAGCCAAGCCCAGATTAGGCCTGAGTGCCCTGAGTGGTCACCTCGGAAAGCTTGAAATAGAGTTGTAGTAATTAGTGCTTAATGCTGTCCTCATGGTTCTGCAGGGCTCATTGATTCTTAACTCACATCTGGAAGCTAAGTGAATACCTAATTTTACTAACAAGCAATTTGAATTACCAGATCTAATGAAACTGAAAGTTCACTCTCTCTCTGGCAGAAGTCAATTTAGTATCATCTTTGTTCTCTTAGAAACTTCACTTAGAAGCTAGCTTAGCTAACGGAGCAGTTACACTGGTAGTCAATTGTTGTTTGCTGCTTTGTGTTACAGGTCGATCGTACTAAAAAGCCTTCCCTAAAAATCTCTGATGATAACAGACCAAAACCTGAAAGTACAGTCAGTGACAGCCAGCCTGTTGAGAACGGGCGAGTAGTTCCAGACCGGTCCACAAAGCCATTATATGACGCAAGGAGCGTTCTGACAGAAGAAGAAAAAAGTCGCATACATGCAGAAACCGCTGCCCTGTTAGAGAAAAACAGACGGGAAAAAGAGCTGCGGGAGAGGCAACAAGAGGAACAGAAAGAGAGACTCAGACGAGAAAAAGAAGAACAAGAACAAAAAGCAAAAGAAGAACAGAAAGAAAAGGAGCACAAAGAAAAGCTACAGCAATCCAAAGAGGACAGAGAACAGAAGGAGAGAGATGAGCAAATAAAAAGAGATCAGGAGCAAAAGGAACAAGAAAAAGCACGCAAAGAAATAATAGAAGCAAAAAAGCAAAATAAAAATGAACTAGAAAACACTGGTGCAAAAAGGATTGAGATTGACAGAGGATCTACGGAAGAAAGAGAAAAGGGAACTCGAACACCAGAAACGCAGAGACGTGCAGTGGGTGACACGTCTCAGACCTTTGTGACTGTTCCAGGCAAGGTCAGTGAAAAAGAGAAAATCATCACCAAATGTGCAGTAATGGTTCAGGGTGCTTTGTCAGTGCGTTCTCTAGTATCGACCTGGAAATTTTAAATAACGACTGGATTTTTATTGAGGCTGCTTTTGCATAAATTTAGAAGAGAAAGTTAAAAGCAAGACACAAATAATTAATTTGTTTTTTGCAAAACAGCCTTGATTCTTGCTTGTGGGTGGGTGGCATGGAATCCCTACAGGATAATAAAACCTCCCACTCGCGTGGAGCTGGGATGGTTCATAGGCTGCAGTCCTGTGTTTCAAAAATAGAGGCATGGTGGCATTCTCTCTCACTACCAAGCCAGTACTGTTCATTATACTGTTATAACACATGACAGGGACAGAATTGTATTATTGTAACAAACTCTTTAGTGCCCCCAGCTGTGTTGGTGCTGATATAACAGGATTTTGTTGCCTTGCATAGGAAGTGAAGCAATACCCCAATCTAGTATTTTTGCTGAGAACAGTCCAGTTTCAACTCTTCAGCAGAGGTCACAATTCCTTCTTTCCTCAGATTCTTGGAAAAAAATGGAAAATTTTTGGCTGGGGGGAATAAACATGTGTGGATACCAGCTGTAACCACTTCTTTATGGCACAGGCATTTAACAACCAAAAAAAGAAAACATAACTCTGCTTTTTCCCTATTTTGCTTTATCAGCATTCTTTACTGTCACTCCTCATGAAAACTGAAAGCCTTCTCTCAAAATCTTTTACAGCAAACTGGGGTTAAAGGACAACCAGACAGTGGAGCTCAAAAGCCAGGACCCCTTAGAGAGGATTCTGACCAAGATACTGAAAGACTTAAAGTAAATACAATGTGTTATATGTAGCCAAAGCCAATCAAGTGCAGATGCTTTACGATTATTATGTTACATTCCACCTTGTTTCAGTTCTTAAAGTCATCTTAAGAAAAGCCTGTGTTGTGTTTCCAGCTGCTTGTTTGCTTTTTTCTCATTTATCATACTCATCTGAAAAAAATATTTGAAAGTTTCACTAGAAATCTGCATCTGTTTCTGATGGCATTAACAAGCATTCCACGCTTTTTCATAATCTCATGCATACTCCTTCGCATACCGCTTTGAAAGGGAGCAGATATCATCTGCATGTGTTTATTAGGAATTTCTGCTTCTGTTAAAATAGCTTATTTAGGGAAAAAAATTGAGTAGTCACACTTCTGTGAGACGGAATTGTCACAATTTTTCCTGGAGCACGTCAACAAATGAGTTTTGTTTAGATTGATACAGGATAGTAGTACTACATCAACATTACAATAAATTGCATTTCCAGCTAGAAGGATTTCTCACTCAACTGTTTTACATTAAATGATGTAACTGTACAGGGAAAGTCACAGGCAGCTTGCTGCTCTGCATAAGTACCTAAACTCACCTTATGTTTCTGTTTATTTATTAGTCTCAGCGGGAGCCGTTGATGAGAGCGCGAAGTGAAGAAATGGGATGGATAATACCAGGATTGCCTGCAGGCTGGGCAAAGGTAACTTTCTAATCTGATGTTATAATCGAGTTGCCCTGTCAGTTTTGTAATGTGTTTCAGTTGTGTCTCATTTCTGAGTTAGATCATTTGATTTTTAATTTTTTTTTTTAATTCCCTTTTTAACTTCAACGCAGTTATTTTCTGAATTTTATCATAACGTTAATGAAACTGGAAGAGCTCATCTGCTGTTTCAGGTACTAAGCAGTTGCTGTTTAATAGGCATTTTGGTGAACGTGGTGCCTTCCAGTAAATTTAATCCATTAAGTATTGAAGCCAGTCATAACTATTGATACCTCAATGCTTGAAAAACTCATGCACTGTTCTTACAGTAGTTTAAAAATAGGTAAGTAAGTTAATGATGGATTTTTACTTGTTTTTTGAAACTATTTGTTTTTTTTCCCCCAAGTTTCTGGATCCAGTCACTGGAACCTTTCGTTACTATCACTCGCCAACAAATACTGTTCATATGTATCCACCAGAAATGGCTCCTTCATCTACGCCTCCATCAACCCCTCCAACTCATAAACCCAAGCCACAGGTGACTGTTGAGCGAGAAAGAGAACACTCCAAACTGAAGCGCTCCTACTCTTCCCCAGATATAACCCAAGCCATTCAGGAGGAAGAGAAGAAAAGAATCCCCATAACTCCTGCAGTTAATCGTGACAATAAGTACGTCTGATAAGTTACACCACAACTCATGCAATACGATAGCATTCAAGACTTTCTTTGTGCTTAATCAGCAGAAGTTCATTAATATTTTCTAAGTAGGTTGAAAAGGATGTGAGAGCGATAGACTAAAAGTGCAAGTTCAGGGCAGTTATCTTTTGAGAATTAAGGTAATTATTAGGCATTGACATGAATTTCAGAAGCCACAATGTAATTGGACAGTAGCTGCTTTTTAAGTGGTGGCATTTGCGTTAACATTAAATGCCAGTTTTCTGGTGGCTTGTGAAATGCAGAGATTTTGGTTTTTAAATCAGGTTAATTTAACAGCGGGTTCTTCTGTGAATTTAATAAACAAAAAGGAAAAACCCCAAGCAAAACGAAACAAAAAACCCTGAGGGAGTCTATAACTCAGCCTCATTCTAGGCCAGTGTAGATGGATTTGTCCCTGTTTCATTGACTGGTCTTAAATAATGGCATTTGGAGACGTCTGGTGCCAGGATGGCTCATTCCCTCTGAGGGAGGGTGGTTCTGTTGGCTCATGTGCACAGTCTTGTCAAGTCCGAGATTCTAAAAAATAGTTTCTTCCTTACAGGCCGGTCTGTTACACTAAAGCAGAAATTTCAAGACTCTCTGCATCACAAATTCGAAATCTTAATCCTGTGTTTGGGGGATCGGGACCAGCTCTTACAGGACTTCGTAATCTAGGGAACACTTGCTATATGAATTCCATATTACAGTGTCTGTGCAACGCCCCGCACCTGGCTGATTATTTTAACAGAAACTTGTATCAAGATGATATTAACAGGTAACAATATCTTATTCTTGCCTTTAATTTAAAACTGAAGGAAAATAACCTGCCTTTACTACTGTTAATTCAAAAAAATCACTTGGTTTAAGGGGGGGTGTTGTTTTTTAAGCAGGACATAATTACTAACTTCTAAGTGTCTCATAGTTTCAAAATTAGTTTGTATGACAAAATAGTTTTTACTCAAAAGTCTTAATTAAATTGTGCTTGCGACATTCATTAAGTAGAAGTGTATTAGTGTCTGAAACCAAACAGAATATTTAAATAGCAGCTTACAAATAAGCTGGAAACAGCTGTACCTTCCATCAGTCCAGTCTGGGATGTGGAACCAGGTTACAGTGCCAAAGACAAACATTTTAACTCAGTCTAACGTTTTTTCTTGGTCTAAAGAAATTACTTTGACATTAGGATAATATTTTGAATTAATAACAAGAATATTAAAAAAGAAAGTTACTTGAATGGCTTGCTTTTTTTTTAATCTGTTTAATTGCATAGGTCAAATTTCCTGGGGCATAAAGGTGAAGTGGCCGAAGAATTTGGTGTAATAATGAAAGCTTTATGGACAGGACAATATAAATATATCAGTCCAAAAGACTTCAAAATTACAATTGGGAAGATTAATGACCAATTTGCCGGGTATAGCCAACAGGACTCCCAAGAATTGCTTCTCTTTCTAATGGATGGTTTGCATGAAGACTTAAATAAAGTAAGCAATACACTTGTAACGAATTATACATCTGTCAAATCATCAAGAGAAATAAATTGTAAAAAGACTCTTACATTTCAGAAGAGGGTTACGTTACTGGAACTTTGTGTAGGAGGAATTCAAGAATTAAAGTAGGAATTTTGTTTGAAATGTGTGAAGTACTGAAGGAAGAAGCCTAAGTAGATAAGAAATGGACGGCTACACTGACATGGTTAAATATTCTTGCAAATATTCAATAGCATGCTTGCCAATAGATGAGATTTTCTGGTTTTGTATTATGTTAAAATATGGCTACCATTTTTAAACTTCTGTTATCCAGGCTGACAACAGGAAAAGATACAAGGAAGAAAACAATGATCATCTTGATGACTTCAGAGCAGCAGAACTAGCCTGGCACAAACACAAACAGCTCAACGAATCCATCATTGTGGCGCTCTTTCAAGGCCAGTTCAAGTCTACAGTGCAGTGTCTCACGTGTCACAAGAAGTCCCGGACCTTTGAGGCTTTCATGTATTTGTCGTTACCGCTTGCGTCCACTAGTAAATGTACGCTGCAGGTACGCTGCCACCAGAGAGACAGCTCCTGGAGTAACAACATTTCTCTGCAGCTTCGTTGTGATATTGCTGCTTCCCAGCCTCTTGTTGAAGGGGCTGGTCAATATTCCAGCTTAGTTTACACTAACGTGAAATGTGAACAGATCTGAGTCTTCACTATTTTACAATTCATCTGAAGATTAGGAAAAATAGGTCATTCCTTAAAAGTTTGAAAATAAAAGCAGGATGGAAATATTTAAGCCGCAGTAGCAGAAAAGACATGTATAGTATTTGGGTTTTGTTAAATTATATTATAAATACTTTCTGTTTTTAAACAAAATATTGTAGGTATAAATTGAAGGATGTGCAGTTAATTAATATACTCAGTAAAACTTACTTCCAAACATGGATTTAACTCTCTTTTCCTCATCTTTATGAAGCACAGCATGCAGAAAATTGATGCAGGTTAACAACCACATAGGAAAAGAACATTTTTGCTATGCTTTCATAAACACCTGCCCTTCACAATCTCTGTTTGTATTTTGTTTCAGGAATGCCTTAGGTTGTTCTCCAAAGAGGAGAAGCTCACTGATAATAATAGATTTTACTGTAGCCATTGCAAAACTCGGAGGGATTCTTTGAAAAAAATAGAAATTTGGAAATTACCACCTGTTCTTCTTGTGCACTTGAAACGGTAAGAGAAATGGTGATGGGTGAAAATTAATTAGGATGAAGTGATGAGGCTTTGATGGAGATTGATTGCTCCAGGATGTATGTCCAGATTGCTGTGGGTGTCTTTCCAATTGAAACATTGCAAGAATTTTACTTTTATCTGTTCTATTAGACAAAGCACTTTTACAAGTAATCTCACTTCATTTGCGTTGGGAAACACGAGACAGCATTATCAGTACTGGGAGCCAAAGGATTTAGTTGAAATCATGTTCTGGTTGAAAACAGGGGAAAAAGACACGCTTAACATTCTTAAACAGCTTGTGAACAGCCTGTAACTGATAAAGATGCTTTCTAATTTTCTAGATTTTCTTATGATGGAAGATGGAAGCAAAAGCTTCAAACCTCTGTAGATTTCCCATTGGAAACTCTTGACCTCTCACAGTACGTCATTGGTCCAAAGAACAACCTGAAGCGATACAATCTGTTTTCGGTGTCAGTAAGTAACCACGTCCCGTTTCAAAGTTCAGCTGGTCTTTGTGCCACGGCTTGGGTTAGCCTGTGTGATTCATCTCGGCTTCCAAGCTGACTACCTGGTTGCAGATTAAGTTGTATTCTAAACGAGAATGTTTGGTATTTGGTAAAAATCTCACATCCTAGTTTATTTCCCTAACCGGGGAAGAAATGGCAGCTTTTGAGGCCATTAATCTCTTTTCTTTGCTGTCTTACGTTTCCAGAATCATTACGGCGGGTTGGATGGAGGGCACTATACAGCCTACTGCAAAAATGCTTCAAAACAACGCTGGTTTAAGTTTGACGACCATGAAGTATCTGAGATCTCATCGTCATCTGTGAAATCCTCAGCTGCATATATTCTCTTTTACACTTCTTATGAACAGCGAGCAGTGGAGATGGCCACATAAAGTAGTATGGGTTCAAAAAACTGGTTTTCTTCTTACAAGAGCAGAGTAGGTGTGGGAACGCATATAGATATGCAAAGCTGTGACGAACGTAGTCACAGATACGGGAATGGTTGCAGCAGCTTTTCTGCGAGCAAGTTCTTTCTGGTCAGTACTAGTGCTTAAAAATCAGAAGACAGATTACTAAAGCTTGTGGTGATCCTGCCATCTGTGAAACCATTTAAAAAGCATACCTGCATTGCCATTTATTTAAAAAAACCTATCTTTTTAGTCTGTTACAAAAAATAAATTCTAGCTTAGTCATCTGAAATCTATTAACAAGTAGTTGAAAATGTCTTAAAATCCCAAGGCATATCTTGATTTTCAATTTTTTCTTTCACTGTTATGGCCTTTTCACATTTCTAACCTTAAGCTTGGTTCTACTGTGAATACTCTAGAATGATGTAAACAGTTAGGAATGTAAGTGTACATATTGATTGCATACTTGCACATCAGAACTATGTATATAATAAAATGTTGTCCTTTTTGTGAGAATCTCTAAAACTCAGAGGATCGCATTTATTTGCCAGCTCTAGGTAATTGCAACACTAATTAATAAAAAAAGCAGAGCTGTATTTTTTTTCCTGTTAGCTTTTGTCAATATTTGTGCACTTCAGAGTTATTCTAAGCAAACAAGATTTTCCTTTTTAATTTTTTAATATAAATTTTCATGTACACATGCATTAAAAACCTTAATGAAGAAACAATTTAAAAATATATCCTGTTAAATGTACGTCTGGGTGTGCTGTTTTCATTCTCAACTAGTTGTATAACAGTCAGGATTCCACATACTGAGAGGCTGAATTATATTCACACAGTTTAAAAGTTCTTCAGATTAAAAAGTAATACTACTTCATATAGAACTGATGAGCGTAGAAACTATTTTAGTTGCATCTGGTGCATTTGCCTGCTCTGAACTTGCGTTAGTTTTTCACAGAATCACCTAGGGTGGAAGGGACCTTTTAAGATCATCTAGTCCAACCAAATGGGGAAAAAAAAATAAATCCAAAAACCCCAACATACCACACCACCCAACACTAAGCCATATCCTTGAGCACCAAGTCAACTTCTCTCTTGAATACCTCCAGGGATGGTGCCTCAACCACCTCCCTGGGCAGCCCATTCCAATACCTGGCAACCCTTTCAGTAAAGAAATATTTCCTAATATCTGGTCTGAACTTCCCCTGGCGCAACTTGAAGCCATTATCCCTTGTCCTNCCTTGGCCACCTGGGCACACGCTGGCTCACGTTCAGCCGACAGTCGACCAATACCCCTAAGTCCTTTTCTACCAGGCAGCTCTCCAGCCATTCTTCCCCAAGCCTGTAGCGCTGCCTGGGGTTGTTTCAACCCAAAAATTTCCTCTCTCAAAAATTTTAAATCCTACATTCTGAGCTTTTATCTGTCTCCGTGCCTGCGTTTTGCTGATGGAATTGAGCTCATGATGCGTTGCTTTCCAGATGTTCGCAAGCCGCAAATGACTTTGCAGGGCTAGAGGGACAGAAAGGATTCTTTAATATGAACAGTCACTTCCCCTTCTCTCGTCTGTGTGGTCTGGTCGCGTGCTTGCACCTTGGTATCCCACTGTCAGTGTCTGAAAGGCAGCTTAAAACAACAGGGTATATTTAACCAACAGAGAAACAAGACTTTTGAGGTAAATGCATGTATGTGCTCAGCATTTGTGTTCTCTTGAGGGACAAATGGGGCTTGTACTGGAAAGCAACCATTAGACCTTCTAGAAATGGGGTGGATCTACATCCCTAAACAGGTTTGGAAGCTGTAATTCTTTCAGGAAGTAATTCCTAGTCAGACCACAAGAGATGATCAGCTAACGCAAATGCTCTAGTTTATTGATGAAAGAGGACGTGGGTGAGGCTGCCGATAAATTTTCATTGCCATCTTACTCACTGTTCATTTTCCATAGTTAGCGGATGTTTAATGGGTGCAGGAATGTGCTGCACCTTGGCAGGTGTAGAACAGGAGATAAGCTGTGTCGGTCTGCACTGAGGAGTTTGGGATCTTGGTGACGTGATCATCATCAAAACTGTACCAGTTTTTGGTGATTGAGTGCTTGCACAACGCCGTGTAGTGACCATCATCCAGAAAACCAGAGTGGTTCTGTAACAAGCGACACAGTCTGTTAAAACAGAAGGCTCGCTCTTTCTCCTTACAGGCAACGCTAGGACTTGGCAAGCATTTTTTGTTTGCGCTCGGAAAAGATGTGAGAGATGATTCTACCCCCTCATTTGGCCCACAATGAGGACCATTAATTCAAATAAAAGCTTTAAAACAGAGCAATCAGATGACGATTATGCTTCTCTTTTGCAATATTAAATTTGGAGCCCAGCTATTAGCCCTGATACGGGTCGCTGTGAGCAGGTCCCACTTGTAGTGAGTGATTGTGAGAACCTGACAGAGAACAGGATGGCTTAAAGCTCGCTTGCTGCAAGATAGGGATAAAGAGACTGATCAGTCCGAATTTATAGATGGGGTCGATGCAGAATCAGCTCGTGGGTTTCTGCTGAAAAGGCTGAGGAGGCACCAAGCTGGTGTTATGTGCCAGGAGTGCTTGAGTTTGAGCATTGGGATGTGGCGAGAGAGGCGATAACAGCTTCTCTCTTCTTTGGCTACAAACTGTCACTGCATGTCCACAGCAGTCAAAAAAAAATAAAACAAAAAAGGATGAAAAAACATTATATGAAGTCCAAGGTACCACCAGCTTCCTGGGCTGTGTGAGACAGGGCATTACAAATCACAGCAGGAAAGGCAAAGCTCACCACAACAGCAGAGAGGTTGTACTCCACATCCCTGTGGTCGCTTTCGTGGCTCCACTGGGCCATGTAAGGAGAGAGGTCCAGGTTGCTGAGCGGGTAGCGGATGGCAGTCGAGAGCTTCCTTTTGTGCTTGTCTTGCCATTCAAACCTGAAATAAAATTTTGAACGAGTTTAAGCAACACTCACCTTTTTTCTTGTATTGTGCCACTCGTGTGGGTGATGTTCCTGGCGGAAGGGAAAGACAATCAATGACCCAGCATTTTGAAAAAGAAATATCTGTATTAATATTATTACAGTAAACTGACAGAAAATGTACTAAATCTACAAGAGGTGTCCAGCAAGAAAAGCCCCCTGTCAGAAGCAAGTTTCTGCATTGCTGTCACCATATCCCAAATGTTTTGGCCTGTGCTCTTGCCAGTTCTTCTTTCATGCCGGGCTCCATCCCTCCTTCCTTTTGCTACAACAATAATACTTCTAAACTTGTCTAAGGGCTGCAGCTGGGAACCACAGGTTCATTGGAGCGTGTTAAGGAAAGCAGACACCGAACGGGAAATTAAATAACAACTTTACATAACGTCGTTCAGGGAAGCCAGATCATCCCAGGGTAATTTTCTTTGGAGGTGGGAAGTTTTTAGGAATAAACTCTTCAGAATAAATCCGGCATCTTGCCATAGGTGGCTGGTAAGGGTTGCTAGTCAGGAGCTCTTACACCGATGTGGTGCTGTTTAGTAGACCCAGTTGCTTAGACCCGATTTAGTTCGAGCATACACAAAACCACAGGGTCTCGGCTGCAATAATGGCCCATTGTTTCAGTCCTGTGCTGACAACTCAAGCCACACGCTCTCCCACAGGAGCGCTTCCTTTTCCCGTAGGTACTCGTATTCACAGGGATGCCTGACCGAGTGAACCGCTCTGTAGTCCTTCACTCCTCGGTGGAGTTTTTGTTCCCTTTGGAGAAGAGATCCCAAATGTAGTGAGCAAAATGTGGCAGCTGGAGTATGGAGTAAGGCAGATTGCCTGAGATTTTGTCTCAGCTGTTGTCTGAGATTTCAGGAATGCAGCTTGTGTGTTGGATGGGTGTATTTCTGTAACTTCCCACTGAGCTTCCAGGTATCAAAAGTACTAAAAACACCCATTCATGGTGGGGGGTTTTTCCCTTTTATGCAAACGCAGGTGACTGTCCTTCATGTCTCACAAATGCCAGGAAACAGCCATGGCCTACCCCATATAGACTGTACCTCTTTAGGTGAAGAATAATGATCTGGGGTGCCTTGGTGATGGCAGCCTTTACTACAGCGTCTTGTTTTTTTCCACACAAGGAACAGTGGATTTGGTTGTTCCAAGTCAGCGTATCTTGCTGAAAGAAGCATTTGAGACAGTCCTGTCAAAGGAAGAACAAATAAATATGATCAAACAGAACTCCCCCCTTGAAGATCCAAAGCAAGGTAAAAGATGAATTTGCTGTATCTTGGAGCTCTCCTCCCAGTGGAAGCTTGACGTAGCAAGGCTGCCAGTACAAATACACCTGGAACAGAAAGCAGCCAACACTGTCTCCCTTCTTGCCCCAAAAACTGAGGAAATACTTTGACAATTGAAAGAAACCCTCATGGGTTGAAAAATCTTCATATCCCTCATCCCACGGCCACTCAGAAGCGTTGCTCCCATGACCGTACCAGCCTCTGTCGTCCAGAGAGCAGCACAGAAACCCCACTTCTCTTAGGCCCAGCTCAAGGATTACCCATCCATGCCCAGGGAACCCAAGTAACTAAAAACCTGCATCTCTGAAATAAAACCACACATTTTTAAGTGTCTAAGCCACCTATTCCCACATGGAGCAGAAACCAGCAGGAATGTATTAGAAGTTGTACCTCCAGAGAGCAGGCGCTCTTAGAAGGGACCGGCAGGGACAGAATAGTGAATCTCTCAGGTTTCTCAGTGACGGTCTTGCATTCCAGACACATGACCTGGTAACTGAGTTGACCCTCAAATAACTGTGTGATAATAGATGTTTCACTGATGCTCCCTCTGCTTGCTTTTGAACCTGTTGCACATCTCCTTTCACTTGACTAAAGAGAGGAAAGAAAAAAAAAAAAAAAAAGAAAATTATCAAAAAGTGGGTAACCAGCTGTTTCAGAAGTGCCTTCAACTGTGCTTTAATGGTGGCTGCCCACTGCTCGTGCAGGCTAGTTGTCATCGTCACAGAACTTGGCTCTAAAACACTCTAAAATGGTATTACTTCTTGTTTCATACATGCAGAGTAAATTCCTTCTGAGAGAAATTAAACAAAAATATAATATTCTGGACATTAGGAGGAGTGATTTAAGGACAGGCAGGGCAGACAGAGGAGAGGTGTTGCCCTCTATGTCAAAGACCAGCTGGAATGTGTGGAGCTTCACCTGGGAATGGAAGAAGACATGACGGAGAGTTTATGGGTTAGGATTAAAGGGAGCACAGGGATGGGTGACGTTACAGTGGGGTCTGCTACAGACCACCTGGTCACAGTGACAAGGAAGATGAGACCCTCTATAGACAGAGAGGAGCAGCGTTGCACTCACACACCCTGGTCCTCATGGGAGACTTCAACCACCCCGAAATCTGTTGGAAGGGCAATACAGCAAGGCACAAGAAATCCAGGAAATTCTTGGAATGTGTTGAAGAGAACTTCCTTCTTCAAATGCTTGAGGAACCAACGAGGGAAGGAGCCATGCTGGATCTTGTCCTTACCAACACGGAGGGGCTGGTGAGCAATGTCAAGTTAAAGAGTAGCCTTGGATGTAGTGATCATGAAATGGTAGAATTCAATATTCTTAGGGCAGTGAGAAGGGTGTGCAGCAAGCTCACTACCCTGGACTTACAGAGAATAGACTTTTGACTCCTGAGAGATCTGACTGGCAGAGCTGGAGGGGAGAGGGGCCTCAGAAAGCTGGTTACTGTTCAAGGATCACCTGCTCCAAGCTCAGGAGAGGTGCATCCCAAAAAAGAAGAAGTTGGCAAAATAGCCAGAAGGCCTGTGTGGATGTATAAGGAAGTGTTAGACAAGCTCAAAATCAAAAAGGAGGCCTATAGAGGGTGGAAGCAAGGACAGGTGGACTGGGGGAAATATAGAGAAACTGTCAGAGCAGCCAGGAACCATATCAGGCAGGC
>VZRU01012191.1:8129-31209 GCA_013398155.1 Pedionomus torquatus
ACTCCAGGTGGGGTCTCATGAGCCCAGAGTAGAGGGGCAGAATCACCTCCTGAGACCTGCTGGTCACATTTCTTTTCATGCAGCCCAGGTTACGGTTGGTTTTCTGGGCTGCCAGTGCGCACTGCTGGCTTGTGTTGGGCTTTCATCCACAAGAACTGCCAAGTCCTTCTCCTCAGGGCTCTTCTGCAGCCATTCTCTGCCCAATTAGTGCCTGGGATTGCCATGTCCCAGAACATTTGGCTTGGTTGAACTTCATGGGGTTTGCATTAGCCCACCTTTCCAGCCTGTCCAGGTCTCTCTGGATGGCAGGATGACATGGAAGTATTTTATGTCGTAGGGCATCTTAGCACCTCGTAAGTGCGCAAAATGAACCTCCAAGGGCCATGGTAGGATTTTCCCAGTCGATACCATATAATTGAAGATTCCACTGGCTTTCAATAAGGTAGGCAGGTTTAGCTAAGCTTTTGCAGATTACCTTTGTGTATTTTCACCCTATCTGTTTTTTCCTTTGTGGGTGCCACTGGTTTACTCTTTTGGCTGCACAGAAATGTTGTGCTATGAGCTACACAGAGGTTTTCTTCTTCCCAGCATCTACCTGGAGAGGAAGGCTAGGTGGAAGAAACAACTGACTTGCTTCTGGTATTTTTACCCCTGGCTGGAGCAAGTTTTAAAAACATAGTTTTAAAAAGTTGTTTCTAGTAGTTTGCAGTTATCTCCTTACCTTTGGCATCATGAGAAGAGAGGCAGGGGGCAGAAAGACAGTGATATGTATGATGTGGTCCATTTGACCAAGAAATTGTTCTCTGTCTTCCTAAGCCACTCTTTATTGTGCAAGCAAAGGTGGCCTTACTTTGCACCAATGATGCTGAGCCCCAGCTTCTCCCTCGGCAGGACTTTTGATCACTCAAGAGCTGTGCTTTCTCTTGGCAGAGATCTTCCTCTTGGCTCCAAGCATGGGAAGAGTGATCCTGCACGTGCTGTGTGGGCATGCTACTCCTCGGCAGTCCTCCGGGCTGCGGTTTAGGGAATCCACTGAGGCAAGATGCTCTCCTACTCCCTTTGGCAGGCAGATTTTGAGATTAAAGGGCATCTTTCACAGAGCTTTGGTTTGCTGCTTCTTACAGTCTCTTTGAAGTTCCATGCAGAGCTGCATCTCATCCTGACCTGCTCTGTTTTCTCTGCTGTCCCTGCCGTGAACTTGCCACCGAAACACGTTTGGCAGGTAGTGACTAATCACCTGCCTGTTCTAAGGTGGCACGAGAAGAGTCTTCGGCTCCCATCAACACCTGCAGTGGCCTGGCCTTTCAGCTGCATTTAGGGGGAAGGTCCTCTGAGAATCCGCGTAGCTCGCCAAATGTTTGTTGCTTGAACCTTCTTTCTCTACTCAGCTTTGCAGGGTTGCCCTCAAGTCTGACTATTAATCTGTCTTTCTTTTCCGCTTAGCTTGAAGTGAAGGTGGTTACTACAGAGAAAGCAAAGCATTTCTACAATGCCCAAGAGATTCCTGTCACCCTCTACAGTGATGAAGATGAATGGCAGGTGAGTTGGTCTTCCTTTGGAGACTGTGAAGGCTTCTGTCCTGTCCCCATGAACCATGTGTGTTGTAATTCAAGTTGTTCTGTCACTCACTTATGCCTTCTACTTCCAGAAGGCCAGTGGGTTGTGCCTCAGGAAAAATAGCAGGCTCCCTGGGAGATTCATTTAATTGTTTGAGTGCAGAACAGCAAATAAAAGTGTTCCTCTAATTTTCTTTGCAAGAGACCACATTAATTTTGGTTTGTTTTTTTTTTTTTTTAATCCTGGGCCAAGGCTCCCTTCTTTGTTCTAGTAAAGTACACTTTTGGAATACAGCTTTCAAAGAATGTGGTTCCAACCATACTGTAAATAAGGATGAAAAGCAAGGATGAAAGACTGTATCAGAGGATTTTGTACCTCCCTGGCAGACTTTAGCAGGCTATGAAGGTAGAAGTGGTCTCTCACCACACTGGGCTCAGCTGCTATCTGTACCTCTGAGAGGAGTACCAGGAAATGTCAAGAAAGCCACTTGCAGAATCGTGGTGAGGGTGTTTGTTGTTTGTCATGAGTCATACTTGTCATGAAGGTGACAGCTTAGTTCTCAACACAGCATACTCTGAATCTCCAGATATCGCTGACAATCACAAAACTACTCACGCTGCTCTGAAAACTCAGTCTGGTGTCTGACTGGGAAGCCTTGTGCTGGTGGGGCCACCCTGCTGTAGCAGTGCAGAGGACGGCCAGTAATCTGGAGCTGTCATGCACCAGTGTGATAGGTGGCTATTGGGACTTAGAAAGTTTCTCCTGGTGGAAGCAGCATTTATCTTGGAGGTGTTTGCACCTGGGCTTGTGCACATACGTAGAGGAGTCATTCCAGTAAGGGATAGCTCAGTTGTTAGGGCTGTGAATATCTCTAGACCCTGTAAAATGGCTTTTTCTCTTGACTGTGGTTTTGCTGACATGCCTTGAGGGTCCCTGGGTATGAAGATATTCATTACATAAACATCAACATTTGTTTTTCTATTCATTTTCTCTATACTTTGCTGTACCAAGGCCCTCTTCTCTTTACCGGTTCTCCTGCCGGTGCACTCGCAATGAGCATTGCTTTTCTGTTGGAAATAGGCCTGCTAATGGCAATTAACCATTAGTCCAGCCAGCTTTGTGTCTGGTCTAGGAGACTGGTGGAGATTTGCTATGTCACAGAATCACAGAATTTTCATGGTTGGAAGGAACCTCTGAGATCATGAAGTCCAACCATACACACACATTAAAAAAACAAACAAAACCCAAAAATCACAACACACCACAAAAAAAGAACCCCACAAAACAAATCACCCAACCCAACAATCTTGGCCACTAGAGCATGCCCTGAAGTGCCACATCTACATGTTTCTTAAATACCTCCAGGGATGGTGACTCCACCACCTCCCTGGCAGGCAATTCCAGTGCCTGACCACCCTCTCAGTCAAGTAATTCTTTCTCATATCTCATCTAAACCTCCCCTGCTTCAACTTCAGACCATTTCCTCTGGTCATGTCATTATTCCCTTGGGAGAAGAGGCCAACACCCACCTCTACATCCTCCTTTCAGGTAGTTGTGGAGGGCAATGAGGTGTCCCCTCAGCATCCTCCAAACGAAACTTCTCTCAGCCTCTCCTCACATGACTTGTTCTCCATACCCCTTACCAGGTTGGTGGCTCTCCTCTGGACACATTCCAGCACTTCAATGTCCTTCTTGTAGCGAGTTGCTCAGAATTGAGCCTAGTACTCAAGGTAAGGCCTCATCAGTGCCCAGTACGAAGGCAGGCATCGTCACTTCCCTGCACCTCCTGGCCATGCTATTCCTGATACAGGCTAGGATGCTGGTGGCCTTCTTGGCCACCTGGACACACTGCTGGCTCATATTAAGCTGGCTGTCCACCAATACTCCCAAGTTCTTTTCTTCTAGGCAGCTTGAGCTGCTATTCCACAAGCCTGTATCGTTGCCTGAGGTTATTGTTGACTGAAATGTAGAATCCGGCAATTGGCTTTATTAAACCTTATCCCACTGGCCTTGACCAATTGATCTAACCTGTCCAGGACCCTCTGTAGAGCTTTCCTACCCTCCAGCAGATCAACACTCCCACCTAGTTTGGTGTCATCTACAAACTTACTGAAGGTGCACTCAGTCTCCTTGGATCTGGATAGATCATCAAGAAAGATGTTTAACAAGACTGGTGCTAGAACTGAGCCCTGAGGGATAGCACTTATGACTGGCCACCAACTGGATTTCATGCCATTAATCACAAGTCCCAGAGTGCTACAGCTCCAGGCAGTTGTTTCTCAGTAGCCCTCAGTGGGGTGATGGAAGGGCAGTGGGCCAGGCTTTGAGGTCTGCTGATGCACTGTAAAGCAGGCTCAGAGTCCTTACAACATGCCCTTCTGACAGGAGGGTGGGAAATAAGCCTGCTCAGCATCTGTTTCTGGGATATTTTACTCTGAAAACAAACCTACAATTTACAGTACTTCTAGGAAAAGTAGAAGCAAGTGGAGGAGCTCGGGAAGGTGTCAGGAAGCACCTGCTTTCTGGATGCTGCCTTTTTGTTGTGGTTGCCAGTGACTCAGAGAAGGAACAGTTTGTGGCCCTGATGCACCTCTTACTGGCCTGTGGTTGTGCGTGTCCTCTGGGGATTAAGCACCTGATGCTGTTTGCTGCTTCTCATGACAGTTCTGCAGTTATCTGCACCTCTAAGGAAATGCAAAGGCTCTCTTAAGCAACTCAGAACTTTACTGAAAATAAAAGTAATCATTTAGAAATGCGAAAGGAGAATGGTGGCCTGCTGGCTAAACCTTGTACGTCATAGAAAAAAAAAAAAAACCAAAAAAAAAAAAAAAACCAAAAACAAAAACAAAAAACAAAACAACAGGACTGTTCCCTACTGTCATTATGAGAGTTTATTTTACTGCTGTGGGTGCAGGTAGGGGTCTGTGCCTCATTAGAAGTCAGTGGGCAGCTTCACTTCAAAAAATGTGAAACTTATATAAATTACTCCAGTCCTCAGCACAGGAAGGCCATGAACCTGTTGGAATGGCTTCAGAGGAGGCCAAGGAGTTGCTGGAAGGGCTGGAGCCTCTCTGCTGTGAGGACAGGCTGAGAGTTGAGGGGGTTCAGCCTGCAGCAGAGAAGGCTCCGGGGAGACCTTAGAGACCCTTCCAGTCCCTGAAAGGGCTCCAGGAAAGCTGGGGAGGGATTCTTGATGAGGGAGGGGAGCCATGGGACAAGGGAGGATTTGACACTAGAAGGGGGCAGATTTAGACTAGACATTAGGGAGAAACTCTTTCCTGTGAGGGTGTGCGGCGGATTAAGTCACAGACTCTGATCAAGGGTGAATCAAAATCACTTTATTCCTTCAACAGCTTGTTTATGTAGTCTCTAAGAACGGTGCACACAGTGATCAATAAAACTTTAGGGGCTAGCTTGCAGTGTTCACGCACCTTTTCTTCTTACGTGATTGGTTGCTTGCTTGGTCCACAGAGCTTGTTCACCAGCTCCTTGTTTGCATCTAAAAAGTCAGTTTCCCAAGCTTGTTGCTCCTTTTCTTCTTATCTTGTTCTGCTTCTTTTGCCACTGTCTTGTTATTCAAATCCTGTTAACTCTTCCCAACTTGTACTGCCTAGATTCCCCACAATTCCCCCTTTTTCTACAACAAGCACTCTCTACCATCTTGTGAATCATTCCTTGCAGGCATGATAAGTAGGGTTCAATTAGTAAGATACATAGAAATATGCCTAATAGTAGTAAGCCCACTTTCATTATAGATTTAAGCCACCCTGTTATTCGCCAACCTGTAAACTGATCATCGAACCCAAACAAACCTTTGTCCTCTTGAAATTTTTGGTAGTTTGCATAGAAATTCTGCAGATGGCAGCCAGTCACTTGGTCTATTGTCTCGCTATTGAGTTACACCATTGACTGTGATTCTGATATAATGACTGCCCGGGGTTTACCCTTCATGTCCCAGCAATTTCGCAAGGCTTCCTAGGGTAAAAATTACAAAAATTAAAAAGGACACAGCAATCATTTTTTACTGACCCCAGAATGTTAAGCTCCTACGGTTCTACCTCTGCCACTGGAAGGTGCTCTTCTAATTGTCCCACTTTGAAAAACACTCTTTCATTGTCTTATTTGGTGTACTGTCCCACCAAACCAATTGACCTTTGTTTGTCTTGTATGTGCTAAGGATTCCTAGATTGTCTAGAGGCACATGCACCAAACGTCTGAACGGGTTGTGTCTTAGACACACAAAAAGCTGTCTGATTCAATGTGCGCGCTAATGGCACCCAGATGTTAGTACTATTTCAGGATATTGTCAGTGCAGATGGCACCACCTGTAGGAAGGTCCAAAGACTGATCATCGTCATTAAAGCCATCTTCTGAGGAGGAGGTCGTTCTTCTGACCTTTGAGAGCTGGTCTCACACACCTTGCAGGTATCCAGCGCGCTTCTTGATTTGTGGAGACACAAGCATACCCTCGGCCCCATGTTACTGATGTATATGGTCCTTCCTGTTTCCCCATCTGCAGGGATTTTACCAAGACCCGCACCTACCCTTGTTGTACATCAGACAGTCCTGCAGAACAAGAGTAAGAAAGTGTTTAAAAAATAGGTGCTTTTTGACCTATTGATTCATTGCTATTTCCTCTGTTTTCTACATAATTTAAGACATGGAACACCTTCCATAATCTATTCTGTGGGCTTTCACCTAGCATTCCTCCTTTTTGTTTTTCTGGCATGGTCTTTCTTAAGCATCCAATGCGCTCATTCATCTATGGCTTGACCCTTTGGAGAGTGAGGGATGCCTGCAATACGCGTAAAGCCCCGTGTATGTAAAAATTTAGTCATTTTCTGACTAATGTAGGCGGATCCGTTGTCTGGTTTTATCGTTGCTGGCACTCCCAGTGCAGCAAAGGCCCGTAGCCAATGATATATTACGTCCTTTTGTGAGAAATGGGCTTAAAGTTTTGCTTCAGCTACTTTGTATCCTTTGGTCAAAATTTACATCCTGAGAACTGCCTTGAGTTAGCAGATTCTCAGGACTGGCCTTCTCTGATAAAACCTCCAATACTTTTGTACTATTGAATACTGTGATTAACAGATGTTGTCTGGGCATGAGAGATAAAGAGGTGCAAATTGAAACAAGCAGTCCGGAAGGATGTGAGCTCTGACTTCTCAGCCAATGAGAGGGGAGAGAGGGACATAAGCGGCTGGGATAAAATGTATAAAAATCCCCAAAATAATGAGAGAATTTGTGCATCTAGCCTGGAGATGCACCCGATACAGTGCTATTTCTAAAATTTCTAATAAACACCTTTATACTTTGTTTTTAACCTTTGCTTTGATGACTTTGTCCTCTTTTACATTTTACAAGTGAGCTGTCGTTTCTCACACTTTGCTTATATCCCTGTCTCCATGGTAGCCTAAATAGCACCTGAATAATGGTCAACAGATACATATTTTTGTCAACCAAAGTCTGGTATGTGGGTCACATCTAATTGCCATAGCTGGAAGTCTTGTAGACCTCTGGGGTTAACTCCTGCTTGTTGAATAGTAGCAAAGAGTTGACAATCAGGGCACATTCTTACTATATTTCTTGTGGAATCCCAAGAAAGCTCAAATTGTTTTTTTCAAAGCTCTTGCCAATTGGTGGAAAGATTCATGCGATATTTGTGCTTGCTTTAGCTCGTGAGGAATGGGCGAAACCCATGTTGGGGCTATTAATTTGTTTGCTCTAGCATTACCTTCCACTATAAACCCAGGAAAAGCAGTATGACTGGGGATATGTAATACATAAAAATCATGTTGTCTATTACTAAGCTCATGCCAAAGCTTGTTTAAACAAGGAGATCAGTAATTTGTTATTAACATGGTTTAACCAGGCTTTTTCTAGCCGGCATAACATTCTGGCCACATATTGAGAATCAGTTACCAGGTTTAACACTTCCTCCCACCTCTGGAATACTTTGACAACTGCTACTAGTTTCACAATTTGTGATGATCCTTGTACTGTATATACAACAGTCTGAGACAGCTGTGCTGCTAAGAAAACCCACTCAGTAGTTACTAATGGGTCTCGTTTGTGTGAGAAACGCCAGCTCACTTGTAAAATGTAAGCAAGGATATGACTTCATCCTTTGAAGCAAAGATTAAAACAAAGTATAAAGGTGTTTACTAGAAATTTTCGAAACGGTGCTGTAGCTGGTGCATCTCCAGGCTAGATGCACAAATTCTAATTTTTAGGTTTTTATATACATTTTATCCCGGCTGCTTATGTCCCTGTCTCCCCTCTCATTGGTTGAGAAGTCAGAGCTCACATCCTTCCAGACCGCTTAACCTGTTGTAGATTCCATTCCAATCTTTTTATCTCTTAACACTCCCACTCCATTGTCCTAAACATGCCTTTGATTAATTGCTTTGTCCCCTCTGTCTCCCTTGCCCAGATAACATCTATCGAGCAATCTTAGTATTCAGTAGCACAAAGATATTGGTGATTTATCAGGAAGGGCTAGTCTTGAGACGCTGTCTCAAGGCCTCTTTCAGGATGTATATTCTGACCAAAGGATACAAAGTAGCTGAAGCAAAAATTTAAGCCCGTTTCTCACATTGGTCTTCAATCCATTGTCCTAGGAGGGCTAAGGATTGTTTCTTATTGATAACATACAGTTGAAGGCCACATCACTCATGTAACCAATAAGCCTGTCTGGATCGCGTTTTCTACCTGCTCTAGTGCAGCACATGCTTCTGGTGTCAGGGTCCTCTTCAAGAGTAAATCTGGATCTCCATTCAGGAGTTCAAACGGTGGCTGCAACATGAGATTGTTTATCCCCAGCAGGGGTCATATCCAGTTAATGGTTCTGAACAATATTTATACATCATTTAAAGTTGTTATATTATTTTCCAGGGTCACTCTTTGAGGTTCTACAGTATTTTCTAAAATTTTCCAATCCAGATATCGCCATGGTGGCTCCTTTTGTGCCTTTTCAGGTGCTACTTGTGACCCATGAGAATGTAGTGCATGAATGGTTTCCTGGACAGCCGTTGCCAGCGCATTGTCAGATGCTCCAGCAATAAGTATGTCATCCGTGTAATGATAGATTAGCTTCTGTGGATGTTTCCTCCAAACCTCAGAAAGTGCCCTAGCCACATACATTTGACAAATAGTAGGACTGTTTTTCATACCCTGAGGCAGGACAGTCCAGTGATATCTGGACATTGGCTCTGATGGTTAACCAACAGTACTGAAAATGCGAATTTGGGCTCATCTTCTTCTGCTAAGGGTATTGTGAAAAAACAATCTTTTAAATCCGTAACAATGATTGGCCAATTTGCAGGAGTCACTGTAGGAGAGGGAAGCCCAGGTTGTAACGGCAGCTGTGCTTCCCATCAATGCATTGATCTGCCTCAGGACATGCAACAATCGCCATTCACCACTCTTTTTCTTTACTATAGATACTGGGGTATTCCAGGGACTAGTGGTCAGTACTGTATGCCCTCACTGTAGTTGCTCTTGAACCAGGTCAGTAAGCGTGCAGATTTTTTCTTGTGTGTCATGGTTTCAGACAAATTTACCAAAACCAGATTGGCAGATGGCCCTTCCTTCCCCAAAAAAGAAAGGAGAGGAAGGGATAAGAGAGATTTTGGAGTTTAGAATGAACTAAACTACATTAATGAAGTATTAATACTAAGATTAAAATAAGAAGAAAATAATAAAATATATACAGTATATACAAAACTGTATCAAGCTCCCAGGATGATGATTACGTCACCAGCAGGCATCAGGGAAAAGTCCCAAACTGGGCTCGGTGATCAACAGGAGCTGNATTTCAGGTAGGGAATCAGGAATGCTTGGATTGGGATCAAAGGCAGACGAACAGGCAGGGTCCTCCTTGGTTGTCAGCCATCAAGAAAAGAGAGTTAACCCTTTCATCCCTCAGCTTTTATACTGAGCATGATGCAGATGGGATGGAATACCCCAGTTGGTCAGTTTTGGGTCCCCTGTCCTGTCTGCTCCACTGCACAGGTGTGACCTATCTACTTTTTCCCACTACCAACCCTCCAATGGGGTAAATAACAAAATTCCCTACCCTTGGTTGTTCTAGCAATGAGGATAAGCCAGGGCCTCTCTGCACCATTCCTTGGTGTAATCAGATCTTATCACTGTGAGAATGAACAGTTTTCTGAACAATGTGCTGTTAATTTCAGAGTTAGTTAGAAGTGGCCCAGCTAAAAAAGTAAAATTGTAAAACAGAAAAATGGTTTGTTTTACCTCAAACCAGGACATTGTATTAGATCTACCCAAACGGGTTTGTCCATTAGCCATTTAATGGTAGGCTGCGCTTCAGTGGCCCTGATATTTTTTTGTTCCTGTAGTGGTTCCACAACTGCTCAACACATCTCTTCCCTAAAACACTAACGACATGGAAACTATAAATGCGCTTATAGCACAGACTTGTCCTTCTGGCCCAATTACCTGAATCAGGTGCACGCTCTGATACAATGTAGTTGTCCCCCCAATTCCTACCAAGGCTGGCACCACTTCTTTTATTTCCCATCCCTTTGGCCACTTAGTTTGAGATATTACTGTTACATCAGCCCCTGTGTCAATCATGCTGTGTATCTTTACTGTGTGTGGGGGTTTACAGAACCCAGACTAACACTTTGCAGTTGTGTGGGGTATCACACATGTGAGTCACACATGGACTGGAACAGGTTGCCCCAAGAAGTTGTGGCTGCCTCATCCCTGGAGGTGTTCAAGGCCCAGCTGGATGGGGCTTTGAGTGACCTGTTCTAGTGGGAGGTGTCCATGTCCATGGCAGAGGGGTTGGAACTGGATGATCCTTGAGGTCCCTTCCAACTCTAACCATTCTGTGATTCTATATGGAGACTGTATTCTGTTTTCTTTAACTGACTGCTGCAATTCTTTTACCAAGTCCCAATCTGTGGGAGTATATCATGGCTGTCGCTGCGGGTCGTAAATAACAGGAAATGTGCAGGCGTGCAGGACTCCCACGTCCCCTTCACGAGCAGCTGCATCGCGCACTCCCCCCCACCTATCGTGTGAGTCTGGGGGAAATAAAACTGGTTCCTTTTCAGGATTAATGGTCCCAGGGTCAAAAGGGGTCCTCCAACTCAGGGGGCCTCCCCTCCTCCTGCATTTCTGTTGTGAGCACCCTGGGTGCAGCGGGACCAATAAGAAGGGTGACAGGGGAGGCATCAGAAGATGGCGTGTGAGTTTTAAGAGTTTCAAAAACGGTTCTCCACGGGGCTAAAATGTTTGCAGCAGTTTTGTCAGTTTTTGTCGTGGCATCCCAAAGCTTAACTCCCAGTGTCCCACGTTTCAGATGAGTAAACTGAAATAGAATCTATTCCAGGACAGTTAGACTTAGCCCACATCATTAGCCCACAAGCATTATTATTAAGTCTTGTAATGGTACATGTGCATTTTGTTTCTTTAATATCGCTTGTATTATAGTCAAAACAGTCTCTTGTTCTTAGGATATATCACTTCCCACGTTCTTGGCTGCTTACCTCCGTCCAGCAGTATGTCTCTAATTGAGCACAGGCTTCCTCTCAGCCCCCCCATTCAGCCAGGCTTCAGCTTTCCCTTTAGTACGGATGACCCTGGTTCAGGTTCAATGGCAGCCACAGCTGCTACTGCAGTCGTGTGGTCTGCCAGACCAAGAGCATCCACAACTGTATGTCATCGTATTTAATGCCTCTTTTCTCTAATATTTTCTTAAACATCATAACAATAAACTTTTCTTCAGTAGGCACAGAAGCCCCCGTCGTTCCCAGCTGCTCACCTGTGCTCCTTCAGGTGATTGCTCGTCTGGACTCTTCAGCTCTGCCTCTGCTGGTTCTTAATGTTCAGCAGGGCTCTGCCGCCAGTGGCTCTCCTCCACAATTCTAGTCTCTTTCTTCCATGATTCTGGCCCTTAGACATCTTCATGTTCCTGTTTGGGTGCCATTTGTGGCAGATTAAGGCATGGACTCCAATCAAGGGTGAATCGAAATCACTTTATTCCTACAACAGCTTGCTTATATAGTCTCTAAGAACGGTGCACACAGTGATCAATAAAACTTTAGCGGCTAGCTTGCAGTGTTAGTGTTCACGCACCTTTTCTTCTTACGTGATTGGTTGCTTGCTTGGTCCACAGAGCTTGTTCACCAGCTCCTTGTTTGCATCTAAAAAGCTACTTGTTTACATGTAAAAAGTCCAAAGGTTTCCCAAGCTTGTTGCTACTTTTCTTCTTCTTATCTTTTTCTGCTTCTTTTGCCACTGTCTTGTTATTCAAATCCTGCTAACTCTTCCCAACCTGTACTGTCTAGATGCCCCACAAGGGTGGTGACACCCTGGCCCAGGGCGCCCAGAGAAGCTGTGAGTGCTCCATCCCTGGAGGGGTTCAAGGCAAGGTTGGATGGGACTTGGAACAACCTGGTCTAGTGGGAGGTGTCCCTGCCCAGGGCCTGGTGTTGAAACTAGATGGGCTTTAAGGTCCCTCCTAACCCAAACCATTCTATGAGTCTATGATTCTATGACCTGGGTTCCTCAGGAAATGTGACCTCTGCTTTGGTCCTGTTTGGCTTCAGCTGGCTGAAAAGATGGAGCTCTCTTCTCCACTGTGTGTTGAGGGAGCTCTTATTAGCAATTCTGAAGCTGAGGAGTGATGTGGATGGGGAAAGCTCTTCCCTGCCAGTTTAAATCTGTGGCTGGTGGACAAGGGAATTTTCTCTGTGGGAGAGGGTCCCCATTTGTAGAGCACCAAGCTCTGCCTGCGACCTTCTTAAACATTGCTGCAACATGGCCTTCACTGGAGGAGGGAGGGAGTCAGAAAAATGATAGCTGGCAGCTGTCCCTGCAGGATCACCACATGGCCAGATCTCGCTCATTGTGAGAGTAATCCTTCCCATCCATTTGCATGGTGCTTACTACTGTGGGATTGACAAGATAGCGCCAATTCATGGCATTTCTTGTGAGGGTTCGGTAATTGGCATTTTCTCTCTTCCCCAGCTGTGGAAAGGTCGTTCAGACCCAGTCCTGCACATCGAGCTCCGACGGTGGGCTGACCTGATGTTGGTGGCACCTCTCGATGCAAACACGCTGGCAAAGCTCGCCAATGGCCTCTGTGACAACCTGCTGGTAAGTAACAGGGGCTCTGCCCCAGAGTTCTCTCACCTCCCAGCCTTAGACTGTCTGACCTTTCTCTCATGGAAACTCAAGACCAGTGAGATTTGTGTGTTCTGCTCCCACTTCGTGGGTTGTCTTTCTCTTCCCCCAATATGGTTCCTGTATTACTTCTCAAATAGTTGCTCTTTCCTTCCCTGACCCACTTCCCTACTCCTCATCTCTGTCCATCTCTTCCATTAGGTCCCAGTCCCTGCATTGTGCTTTTCCTGCTTTTTTTTTCCCCATGGGTGGGATTTCTCCCTTTCTGCCTCCACCTTCTTTCCATCATGTGTGTACACACAAACATGCATATGTGCACTGGTGCTTACGCTCACTTTTGAGTTCCTCTCTGCATTTTTCAGATGTCATCTGGAAAGACACCTGGGAGATCAGATAAAATTGTTTACTTCCTGCTGCCTCACCTAACTGCAGAGCACAGAAATTTAAACGCCCTCACACTTACTTACCTTCCAGTTTCAGCTATAGGGGATTTTGCTTGTTCAGGCTTGTTTTTCTGGAATTAAAGGCACTCTGGCTTGGAGGCGGATCAGAAGATGTATTAAAAGAGCATGGGCTTTGCTGTTGGATGCAGGGGAACTTCAGCATGGCTGAATGCTTTGTGTCCAGGTGTTAGAAGTCCTAAGCATTAACCACCCAAAAGATCTGCCACGGAGCTGGAGTGGGAGGGACAAGCAATGTCTTCTTCGGGGTCCCCATGGTACTACAGGTGTGATGGTGGTAGCAGAGGGAAGAGCTCAGGAAGGATGGCAAGGACAAACAAAGCCCTGCCAGTCTTTTTGGAGAGGAGGAGGTAGCTCCAACAAAGGAAAGCAAGTTGGCAAGTTTTGACAGATTCTAGCAGACTTTCATGTGACGGGAAAGGTTCAAATCACAAGGCATAAAAAAAAGATGGGCAGGGTTCTCGTAAGCGCTCTGTGATGTGAGCAGAGACCTTGCACCAGGCGCTGTTGCTGCCTGAGGAAGCTCCCTTTGCATGATTGAAATGCTGCTAGGCCTAGGGAAAGCGATGGACATTGTGTTGTGAGCAACCAGCATTTTATCTTTTCTAAGGAGATGAGGTGATACTGGGTTATCTGGAAGCTCTGTATTACTGAGCAGTCAGATAACGATTCCCTGCAGCGTGGTTTGTCATCTGCCAGCATCTTCTGCAACAGCCAGATGTGTTCCTGTTATCCTCTCTTTGTCTCACGGAAAGGGGCAGTGTTAGTGATCCAGTTGGCATATTGTTTAAAAAAAAAAAAAAGCCTTGCTTGCCAACGTCTTGTCTTTTTAGTTTTACAGCTGGCTTATTCCAAGTGTTGCCTGGGGATTTCTCTGTAGCCGATAATGATCTGTGGCCACCCCTCGGCTTCTCTTGGTCACCCACACGGGGCTTTAAGTCAGCAGGCACAATGTTACAGCCTGGTTTGCTCTGGCAGTCAGGCTGTTTGCATGGCCCCAAGAACGGAGTAGGATGGGATCTATCCTCCCTGTAGCCTCCCTCATCTTTCTTGCTTGGCAGAGATGAGCTTTGTTGGAATGCAGTCCCGATTAGTAGAAGCCATGTGGATCTGCCTGTGGCTTAGTCAAGCTGCACAGACAGATTGAGGCATCGGTGCCCCCCTAATGACCCCCAGACTGGGAAAACACTTCTGTGCAGCAAAGAGAGAAGAAGGGATAAGGAAAGACCAATCCATCTCCGAGCTGAACCTCTTGGCTTCTCTTGCAGACTTGTGTCATCCGGGCGTGGGATCTGAGCAAACCTCTGCTCTTCTGCCCAGCGATGAACACAGCCATGTGGGAGCATCCCATCACAGCTCGCCAAGTGGAACAGCTGAAAGGCTTTGGCTACAGGGAGATCCCCTGTGTGGTGAAGAAATTAGTGTGTGGAGATGAAGGTCAGTCCTTTTGCTCGTCTTCTGATTGGTTTCCTGCACCGGTGCTGCTCTTCTGAAAGGCATGTGCCTTCTTTTGCTGTGTGGCCTTCAAGATGTGTTGAACTGTGGGGAGAAGGTGCTCCCTGCCAGGGTTTCTACAAACAAACTGGAGCTTTGCCCTGTGCTCACTGATATCTGTTATTCTCCTTAATTCATTTTTAAGGAGCTGTAAGAGGCTACGCAAGTCAGGCTTTCAAATGAGGCCTTAAATAGGCCTGGTATTTAAAAGAAACACTCATTCAAGAAGAAAGTAGATCAAAGGGGAAGGAAGGCTTTTTGCAGTGAGCGCTATCAGCCTGGGATGTGGATGTCCTGACCTTGCCCTCTGCTATGAATGTGGGCTGTTTTCATCATGCCCCAGTTCTTCATTTCTAACATAGGAATAATATCTTATCCCCGAGAGCAGATGGATGAGAAGTGCCTTGTAGCCCTGGCTGAGGGCGTAGGTGGATGTGCCTTCGCCATTCGATGTTGGTTGTTGCCTGGGTTATTTTTCAGCTTCCCAACTGAGTTTTCATTTGGGGTTTTGCCATCAGACTTACCTGTGAAGTGGATGAGGCAGGTAGGGAGAGCTGTCACGCTCCTTTTCAAGAGCCTTAACTTCCTGTACAAAGAAAAACTACTCAAATGATCTCAGGTCTATTTTAGGAGCTGCTTTAAATGCAGATATTTTGCCTTCTGGGAAGTTTTAGAAGGGCTTTTGTGCAAGCAATTTGGATAAACAGATTCACTGCTTTTTTGGTCAGAATTTTCTTGGACTGATTGTCTGTAACATGTCCCCCAGTTCTAGCTGTAACAGCACAACAGGACACTCACACTTGATGTTTAACAACCCCATCTCTAGCAGGGTTTTAATGGCTCTGTCAGGTAGTTCGGTGAACAGTCTGTAGCAATGTGAGGATGTGAAAAATGTTCTTCCTGGTTAAATTCTAGAGCTGGCTACATTTCTGAATTCTTAGGTAGATGCAATGCTTCTAAGAGAGTGGAGTTTTGGAGCTGAAAACTACGAAATATTTACAGTTAGATAAGCATAGTCAAGTAACTCAGACATGAGTTGAAATCTTCTGGGACGTTATGCTTCTACTGGGATTTTAGACCTGATTATTTCAAATTTCTTCTGTACTTGTTAAGGGAAAATGCCCAAAAGAGGTCGTTCTGCACAGACATTTTGGCAGGAGTGGCCATCTTGGCATATCTTCTTTGTCCTTTATATTTTTCCCTTTCATCTTTTTTCATACATAGGATCTCTACCCCTGTAACAAGCAGCCAAGTACCTCCTAATGGGCCGTGTGCTTATCCTTGCAGGTTTCTCTTCCTCACTGGAGGCAAAGCTTTGTTCTTGTCTACCCAGTTCCTCAGGCAGGGATCTGTGGTGCCAAAGGGCCGTGTGAGTTGACTCGCTAGCTCAAATGCATCTGGGTGGGATGGTGAATTTCTGTGATTTCTGCCATCCGCTGCTCCACCCTGCCCCGTTCCTGGGGGGTGCCACCCTCACACCAAGGGCTGCCTGAGCCACACGAGAAGAGGCATATGAATTCATACAATCATGGAATGGTTAAAGTTGGAAGGGTCCTTAAAGATCATCCAGTTCCAACCCCCCTGCCATGGACAGGGACACCTCCCACTAGACCAGGTCACTCAAAGCCCCATCCAGCCTGGCCTTAAATGCTTCCAGGGATGGGGCAGCCACAGCTTCTCTGGGCGACCTGTTCCAGTGCCTCAACACCCTCACAGCAAAGAAGTTATTCCTAATATCTAATCTAAATCTTCCCTCTTCCAGTTTAAAACTGTTCCCTCTTGTCCTGTCACTACAAGACTACAGAGTCCCTCTCCAGCTCTCGTGTAGCTTCCCTTCAGATGGAAGGCTGCTATATGCTTTCCCAGGTGCCTTCTCTTCTCCAGTCTGAACCGCCCCAGTTCTCTCAGCCTGTCTTCATACAAGAGATGCTCCAGCCCTTAGATCATCTTGGTGACCCTCCACTGGACCTGTTGCAACAGTTCTATGTCCTTTCTATGTTTAGGACTCCAGAGCTGGACACAGGACTCCAGGTGGGGTCTCACAAGCGCAGAGTGCATCCCAGGATATGGCTGGCTTTCTGGGCTCCTAGTGAGCACTGCTGGCTTATGTAGAGCTTCTTAACCACGAGCACTCCCAAGTCTTTCTCCTCAGAATTGCTGTGGTTTAGTAGCTCAGAATGGCCAAGCAGACCAGCATTAATTGGGAGTACCTCGTTACACAAGCAGTTGTTTGGGAGCTGCTTTGTATTCACTTCAGCTGCCTCCACTGTGGAAAATACACGGGAGAGAGGGACGGTAGGGACAGGTGGGACAACGCTGGCCACATCCAACTCCATTTGTGTTTATGAGTCAGTTCACGATGAGATTTTTTTTGTTGGCAAACACCAGGATTTCCGTGGCCCTATGTAGAAAAATGATGGCAAAGGCAGTTGTGGTTTAATCCCAGCCGACCAGTAAGTGCCACCCAGCCAGTGGCTTGGTCCCCTACAGTGAGATGGGTTGGGAGAAAGAATCAGAATGGTCAAAACAAGAAAACACATGAGTTGAGATAAAGGCAGTTTAATATTTGAAATAAACTATAATAATTTGTTAAAAATCATCATGAAATTGAAAATAAGAGAAATAAAACCCAAGAAAGGCAAGTGATGCAAATGAAAACAAACACTCACCAATGCGCAGCCAGTCACGATGCAGCAGCCCCCCTCACCAAACCCTCCTGCCCCGAGCATGGTGTCCTATGGCATGGGATGTCCCTTTAGGTGGTTGGGGTCAGCTGTCCCATCTCTGTCCCTTCCCAACTCCTTGTGCATCCCCAGGCTACTTGCTGGTGGGGGTGTGAGGAGCAGAAAAGGCCTGGATGGTTTATCTTCCTCCACTCACATGCCTGGGCTCACCTGAAATGGGCCAGATCCTGACTTTCTGCAGTACAAGCTTTACCCGATTAATTTTTTCTTCCACAGTAAATGGAATTTTGGATGTAAAGTATGGGTAAAGCCCTGCTCAGCAGTAACTGAAACATCTCTGCATTGTTTGTGTGTTTCCAGCACAAATCCAAAATGTAGCCCCATACTAACTACTGTGAAGAAAGTCAACTTTATCCTAGTCAAAACCAACACAGTAGTAAAGGACTCCAAGTCTCTGAAGACCTGACTTTTTCCTCTCTTCCCTTCTTTTTTTTTTTTTTCATCCCAAGGCCTTTCACTCTTCTTCCATGCTGATTTTGGTTTTGTGGGTTTCATCCACAAACGGGTTTGCCCAGCTTCCACCCAAGCAGCAGATAGCAAAGCTCACACATCTGAGCAGAAGAAAAGTGTTGGTTTGCACCAGTTTTGACTGTTGGCATTGTGGTTTGTCTTGCCGTAAAAAGATGGTTTATCTTCCTCCACTCATGCGCCTGGCCTCACCTGAAATGGGCCAGATCCTGACTTTCTGCATTACAGGTTTACCCAATTAATTTTTTCTTGCACAATAAGTGGAATTTTGGATGTAGAGTATGAGTAAAAGAGGGTTAAAATAACAAATTAAATAGAGTTGACAATTAACGTGTTTCTTTGGCTGCATAGTTAAAGGTAAGCTACCGGCAGTTGGCCTTGATGATATCTGTATACCCTGATATAAAGAGAGCTTTGAGAGATACTGTACCACACATGGGCCTGCAGCAATTTGCCTTTTACAAATGTGTTTCCAAACTGCTACTGTCTTCATCAACCTTGGCTGGAAGATTTTTACCTGTAACCACGAGCTGTGCTGTAAGACAGTCAACCTTTGCAAAATTTTGCTCTGCTAAACCCAAAAATCCGGCCGTGAATTGCCAAAGGTGTCAAGGAAGTGGGTGGTGGAGGGCAAAGACAGGCCTTGGAAATGCTCCTGAAGGATATAGCACTGCCAAACGAAGAAGAGGCTGTCAGGGAATTTCTCTTGTGGAGCAGGACCTGTCAGCTGCCCCTCTTCTCCTTGAGGTTAGGAGATCAGAAGGGGCCAAATCTGCCTGTGACTTGTCCACGGGAGGCTTCAGACCTTCTGGGATTTATAGGGCTGAAAAAGGCATACTGGAGAATAGGTCTTACTTTGCCGGGAAACCCAATTTTCTTCACCTTCCAAAAGCATTGTTCTTCATCGTCAATATTGTTAGATTACACCTTCTGTCCTCAGCTTGGGTGGCTCATCTGTCCTGGAAAACTGGGGGGCAGGGTGGCCTGTCCCCTTCCCCACAGTCTCTTGTGTGCCCTTAGGTCTTTACTGTCCTTTGAAATCTGCTGGTTTCACTGTTTGTGCTCACTAACTCAGCCATGGAAGCAGACCAGAAAAAAAGAGGAAAACAAAGCCCCCCCAGAACTAATTTCTGATGTCAAATAAGGCACATATTTTAAATTATGTAAGCAATTAGCCAGCAGGACAAAAGATCAATAGAGACTCCATTTTTTCAATCTTCCGATGGGGACAAATAGTGGTAGGAGAAGGAGCTTTCCTCAGCCGAAGGCAAATTCCAGGAGTGAATGGGCTGAGTTCCAAGTGCAGAGTTCAATACGGGAGGTCAGACAAGATGATTTAATGATCTCTTGGCCTTAAAATTCTGAACCTCAATTTAAAAAGTATTTTAGAGGGAAGCAACAGCAGAGAGAGAGCAGATTAGATAGATGCTCATCTGGCATCTAACCAGTCCAAAAGGAAAAACTTTTACATGTTATTCTGTCCAATACTGAGTCTTCTCCCAAGAATCACTCCCGAGATTTGACGTGGTGCGAATCCAGGACAGCTTTTGCTGAACTGGGTCTAACTGCAGAGTCCCAGAATGTTTTGCTCAATCCCTGGAAGTGTTTAAGGCCAGGCTGGATGGGACTTTGAACAACCTGGTCTAGTGGGAGGTGTCCCTGGCCATGACAGGGGGGTTGGAACTGGATGATCTTTAAGGTCCCTTCCAACTCTATCTATTCCGTGATTTCTATGAATAGTATGAATTTGGGAAGTCTTTTTTTTTTTTAGGCAAGGCCATTATACAAAGATACTGAACACACACACACACAGTGTTTACACTGCAGAGAAGAGGCAAAATAGGCTATTTTGCTACCCAAACACCTTCTTGGAGCACTTTTGCATGCTTGCCACCAGGGCAGGGTGAGCTAACATAGCAACGCCCTTGTGCGGTCATGGGTTAGGTGCAGCCACTTCTGGAGATGATTCAGAACATGAGGTGCTTATTAAGGTCATCTGAGTTGCCTTTTGAGGTTTTCTCCCTCCCTCTCTCCATTGACCGAGGAGCTTGTGCTCCTGCTTAGACTGCTGAGTTATGAGCCAAATTAAGTCAGCTTGAATATTCTTCTTGCTCTCTTCCTCTGATGACCTTCAACAGTGCCACAAAACCCTGCAGAACCAGGTGGACCAAGGAGATCCTCTCTTCTCCCCAGTTGCTTTGTGTTGGGCAAGTCCTAAAGAAACACGTAGGGGTACTTGGTGAGCTTTGCTGGGCTGTGCCACCATTGTACATCCAATTTTCCGCAGTGGCACTGCATGTGGAGAAGCAAGGAGGTGTAAGAGGGGACACATGTGCCTTGTGTCATCTCTTGTGGAACCCAAATTTTATCATGTGGCTTTGCTCTAACTCTGCAGGTCGAGGCGCCATGGCAGAAGTGTGGACTATTGTGGAGAGCGTGAAAAGGATCCTTGAAGAACGGGGCTTGCCAACGGGGAGCTGATGGGTTTAGCACGTATTTGTTCGCCTCTCTGAAGATAAAACCAACAGGAAGCTGAGTGGAGATGGCGTGCAGACCTAAAGCGTGCTTTTCAACCGAAGGAGTGAAACGGTTGTCTTCCAGCTGGTGCCAAACTGAAATGTGGTACTTCACTGCAGACTTTCAGAAACCAAAGCCAACAAGGTACTTCTTTAGTGTGGGAAAACTCTGTGGTATCTCACAGAGAGGGGGGTAACGTCTCACGAGGCCACTTGGTTCTCACGCTCCCTCCTTTCTGAGGAGGCTACAGAAGGAATTTCCAATGGGGATCAGGTCCAGCAGTTCCCCCAGAGGCTTCTAAAGAGGAGGGTGCTATGCAAGTCCTGGTGAGATGAGGACAATGCCAGCCCTTTCCAGCTTGTTGGTGTGGGGGCATCCCTGCTCTCCAAATCCTGGTCCTTGGCTGTGCTAGCTTCACCTTTCCAGCAGGAGTCACTGTCCATAAAGCATTTCCCCTCTAGGAACTTAATAAAAAAGAGCATTTTATTCTGCCCTGGAAGAATTGCCTCTTGTAACTGCTCTGGCGGAAGTTTGCTTCTAACATCATTGCTAAATCAGCATGTCTGCATGCTGTTTTTATCAGAGATGGGGGGAAAAAATGACTGGAAGAAGCTTAGCCTTTGCCCTTTAGTGTCTGTTGACTGGAGAGGGATGCAGACATCGACTGTGAACCAAAATGGCACCTGCCCCATCTGGGTGCTCCAGACGGAAATGAATGGGGTGGACCTTTGTGGAAAGCCCCAGCAGATGTTTCCCGAAGGAGTGAAGTCAAACTTTGCCTATGATGGTCCTTTTCAGCTTGAAAATTAACCCACTGGCATGAAAAAAAAAATTGGGAAATCCTGTGACTCCTATGGGCCAGAGCAGCCAGGGTGCTCCCCCAATCCAGCCATTCCTTGAAAACATGATCCAGCTCTGGAGTGGATTGGGAGCAAACTGGGGCTGTGCTGTAGCAGAGCACTGCTGACCCAGGGAGTTTATTTTTAACTAGATCCGCTCAAATTTAAGGTCTTCGGTACAGAATGTGCATCCCGTCAATGGGGACAACCTTCAGACTGCTATGCATGAGGGAAGGGGTTATTGGGGTATGTTTGCTTTCCTTATCTATTTCACACAAATAAAAACCTCTGAACTTTCCCAAAGTTTTGGCTTTTCCACTGACAGAGAACTGGGGACTTGGCGCTTCAGGGGATGGAGTCAGAAGGAGCTTCATGTGAGCAGAGCTTGAAGGGCCATGGTGAAACTGTGGTCATGAACTTTGCAATTTGGCCATGAAGCCTTTCAGGTGTGACCTGCATTGTTTTCTCGTGTGTGTGTGTCTGTCTGTCCTGTCCCCCGTCTATCCATCAGGGGATCTTCCTTTATGCTTGTGCAAGGCAAGTTTCCAGGAGTTTTTTCTTGGTTTCCAGGATTCTTTCTTGGTTTCCTCTGCCTTCCAGAGAAACACATGTTCTGGAAATTGCAACTCTAACTGGACCTTTGGGCTCTCCCCTTGGATCCCATGTGGGTGTCTTGTCTGGTTGCCTCCTAAGTCCCTGACTTGGCAACGCAGGAAATAAGTTTCCTCATACCAGGTCAAAACACTGTGTCCTTGATAAGCATTGGCCTGTTACAACTCTCAAGCTGCTCCAGAAACGTTGGCAGGTATCGTCTGCCTTCTCCTGGCACTGGAGAACGTGTCCAGAAAGTGTCTGGTGTGCACTGGAGAGACAACTCAGCAGAAAGGGGTGATGTGGCCTTTCTGGATGTAGAATTTATGCTGGGTGATTTGATGCAACCCAGATCTGGTGTTGGTGATTGGTGGCCTAATCTCTAGAAGCAGAAAGAAGCTGCTAAATTTGCCTCTCAGCCTTGTTGAGAGGCTTAAATTAAAGCTTGTGAGGAACTTACAGGGGGAAAACAAAAACAAAAGCAAAACAAAACAAAACAAAACAAAACAAAAAAAAAAAAAAAAAAAAAAAAAAACCAAAAAAAACAAAANAACACCAAAAAGAACCAAACAAAAAAACTGTGTTAATTCTTTGTAATAGGCTGACCAAAACCTGGAGGAACAAGAGGAATGAAAACCCAAAAAAAACCAAAGAAAACCTCTCAGTAGAGGATACCCCTCCTGGTCTTCCTTATCTCTGCTGCCAAAAGAGGTACTAATTGTGCAACTAAATGATCCCCTGTGTAATTGCCATGATTTCTAATTGGAGGCAGGTCGTGATATTATTAAGGGTTGGGATAAACCTCTGCCCAAACCACCTTTCCTTCAGGGCAAACAGAAGGAACAGTTAGGTTCCTTTCTGGGCTGAAGCAAGCGTCTTCCAGCCCTGCGCCAAGACACGTCCCCACCCATGGCTGGGAGCTGTGGGCAGCCCGGGGGCAGGAATGCTGCGCTGCCTGAACCCTCTGGAAAAGCGGCAGAAAGAGAAGAAAGGGGGAAGCCCTTGCAGCACCATCTGGCCTTATGTCCTGGTTTCCAGGAGGGACAGGGTTAATTCTCCCCTGGCTCTAGCAGGGGCACAGGTATCCCACCCCATGTGAGCCATGCCCAGGGGGTAGCAGGGAGCTGGCCGGGAAGGGGAGGGGGGACAGGAAGAGGGTGGAGGTGCAGGGTAAGTGACAGTCTGGGTTGTGGTCTGTGAGCGGTCTGTATCATAATCGTGTTTGTATCCTTCTCCATCCGTGTTACTT
>VZRU01012192.1:8063-22452 GCA_013398155.1 Pedionomus torquatus
TTTTTTTAATAGAGAGAAGCAAATAAAGCAGAGCTCGTGCACTCACTGATGAGACAAACAAGGCATTGGGTGGACACCTGGTCGCGTGCTCTCTGTCACTACCTGAGCTGGGGTAAGGTCAGTTGGAAAAGTATGTGGCCATAATAAGAGTTGATGTTGATGGCCAGCAGAGGCCAACTCGGTGGGTTTTAAGTGACCTTAAGTCAATCTTTTTTGAGCTTTGGGGTTTTGATCTTAGATTCTGAGCTTTCGGTGGGGAGTGGCTCTTTGTATGTGGGCAATAAATTCTGTGACTCGGTTTTAGTGGAAGCAATAAGAAGGTACTAAAATGCCAAGAACCACCTTAAAAACGCAGCCCCAGATCTTCAAATGATTGCGCCAGCGCAGCACCACTGAAGCTTCCCGAGTGCTATTGATTTACACCAGTTGAACATCTGGCCCGTATGCTTTGTATTATTAAATACTTCTGCGATTATTATGTGAACAATTAAGATTCATGGAAATGAAAGAGCGGGCTATGAATTGTGCCTTCACTGCAGTTCGGGAGGAGGAATTGCTCAGGGGATGTGCTGCCTTTTACTCTAGCTACAAAGTTTATCTGTGTGTTTTTCTAGAAACCAGAAAGTGAATGGCACCTCGGGGTTTTTTCCAGCCGTCTTCTTCCTCCAGGGGAGAGTCAGCATCAGCCCTGTGATGTTCGCTCAATCCGTTCTCAGAACTCGGGCACTTGAGCCCCCACGGCGTGTCCCAGCGCTCGGTACTGGAGCAGAACTGCGGGAAGCTGTTCCCCGTCCATCCTACCCCTCTCCCTGCTCTCTCAAAGTCTCCAACTTCTTGTCCTGTCCACCAGTGCCACAGAGAAGAACACGGTCCCTTCCTCTGCCCAGCAGCCCTCCTTTGTATGCAGAGCCCGTTATTTTGTTTGTCTCTGCTGTGTAACATTCGGTCTGGTCAATTGTGTTGGAATTCAAAGCTGAGAAAGTCCAAACAAGCCCAAGGAAATGTTAACATTACAAATTCTATTTTTTTTTTTTCCTTTAGCCTGATTCCCTTTCATGGTTTGCTGCTGAAGTATAGAAGTACATCCAGCCATGAGAGAAAAAGCTCCATCTTTTAGCATCAGAAGATTAAAGGAATAGAGTAAGATAACATTTTGCAAACCTGAAAGGATTTGAAAATCCCTCTCCTGCTATTTCTGGAAAAAAGTCAATGGCAGGGCAAGATTATCATCATTAATACTGTGAGAATGAGTGTTGGCTGCAAGTTTTGTTTAACCTGAAAAGCAGCATTCAGCAGCTGGGTTTCCACATCTAAAATAATATCCGGAGAATCAAAAATTCTTTGCCTCACATAAAGTCATCCTCTGGTTGTGTGTAATGGAGCTCAGCAGCATAATGTGCGGCAGAGAGGGGTAACCTTTGGGCATCTCCGCAATCCCCGGGGACTGGCGCGTTGCTGATTAACAGATGCTTGGTGACTCGCAGTTCCCCAGTTAAAGCTTTGCATGTATTGCACAAGTCACTGGCTTTATTGAGGGCTTGGGAGAGACGCATTCTTTTGGCTTTTATCCCACTTTTCAGACATGGCATGATGTAAGTGACGGCTCTGAAGTGAAGGCAACTGTTCTTCAGGGAGAGAGAGCTGAAGCAGCAGTTGTGGGAACTGCTCTGCAGGGCCTGACCTGCAGTCTCTTGCCTCTGGTTGGTGCCATGGGCACCTTCTTCAGGAGGTGTTCTGAGGGCTCACCTCAGCCAGGTGAAGCATGAGCAGGGATGCCCTTTCCAAAATACCTCGCTCTCTTTAGGTATCGGAATATCTGGTGGGGAAGGTTGTCACTTGGGGTTTTTTGTTTTTGTTTTTACTGATTCCATCAGAGCTTCAGTTTCTTCCTAGAGCTGTGGAGAAGCTGCTACAACTCCCTGCCTCCTGTGCAGCCTTGTGTGAGACAAGAAGGGCATTGCCTTTGAGGTGAGCCTCCCCAAGGTCTCTCTGCATTTGAAATACAGTCCAGCCAAGCAGCTCCAGTGCAGGACCATGCTGCTAAGTGAACTGCAGCCAGACCTGGGTTGTCCACCCAACAGATGCCGTTCTCCAGTGCCCTGACCAGCATAAAGCCTCATCAGGCCACGGACTCAATTTGCAAACCTCAGTTGCTTTGTCCTCACTGAGCTTTCAACCAGTATTAACTCAAGTGAAAAACACACATTTCTGTGCTAAAGACAAGGCTGTAGGTAACTCAATTAACCAAAGTAATTCGGCTCCGTGGCAAAAGTAGGAAAAGGACCCAGAATCAGCCACCGACACCCCTCACAAAGATTGAGACCATCACTTGGGGCCACGCAAGGTTTTTTCCCCCACTGACTTTTGTGGTTTGGATTAGGCAGGTCTTTCTAAAGGACTTTCATTTATACATCGTGAAGCCAGAAATCTGTTGTCCTCAATGCATCCAACACTCCATCGATCGCTGCGTCTCTGCCACAGGAGCTGCTGCGCGGGGAGCCGGGGCTGCGAGCGGGAAGAAGGGCTAATGAATGAAATCTCCACTCCAAGAATTGGCAATTTTCAGGGCACTTCTTCTCCACCTGCCAAGCTGTGCTCACGTTAACAGTGCATGCCAACAGGAGTTTTAAAACAAGTGCTGGAGAAAAACTAAACCCTGTCCCCAAACAAAACACCGCCAGCTCCCGAAAGACTTGTATGACAGACTGAGAGCCCTGGTGCCGTCAGCTCCTCACTCCCTTTGGGGGTCTGCTTATTATTTTTGAGTACTTTACCCCTCTGGCGGTTCTTCTGGCAAAGTGTCAGCTGTACAGGCAAAAAGTAGAGGCTCTTACCACAGCTGCCTTTAATTCTTGATAGAAATAGGATAACCATGGCTTCTGTTGTTGTTGTAACGATAACAATCTGCATTTGATGTGCAATTTATAGGAATGCAAGAGGTAACCTCTTGGAAGAACGCTGTATCCTCGGTCTCACTGTGTACCCCAGAGGGGTGGACGCGGGTCGGTGCCCGTTCCAGAGCCCTGCCATGAGGCAGCAGAGGGGTCAGAGTGTTCAACACAGCCTTTCCCTTCCCAGCTGCCTCACACACGCAAACCAGTGGCATTCCGCGTGCGAAGGGCAAATAACTACATGAAAAATGTTTGGAGATGGAAGTTCGGAGAGGTGTGGAGAAGGAAGGATTTGGTGAGTGAAGGTTTTGTGAAGGGAATCGTCGCCTGGGATTGCTTGACAGAATTACACTTCATTACTGACGCTTCACAGCCTTGATTTTCATATTTATTTGTGACTCTTCTTTTTTAAAGCATGGGCTCTTTTGACATGAGAGTCATGCTGTGTAAAGCGCTATTGATTAGAGTTTCTAATTTCATGCCATTACAGCATGACCATTGGGGAATGAAATGTATTTTATTTTTTCCACCACGGCTGTGCCAGCAGAGCTTGGGACGCAGCCCTGGCGCAGGCTGGCAGCAGCAGGCGTTTGCAGCTAAAGATCTTTGCTGTTTGAGCCAAAAGGCGAATTTGCCCAAGGTCTAAGCCTCAGCTCAGTGTGTTGTTCCTGGAATTAGACTAGATCAATGGTAAAGTGTATTTTGAGACCAGAGCTTTCCAGAAGGATGGCTGATTTGGGGACTTGCCGTTTTTCACTCCGGCCTGCAAAAGGCCATTTTCTTTCCTCTTCCAGAGCAATCCTTGCCATTTGCAGCAATACCTGCTGTCTTTCCAGCATCTCTGGTTTGGTGCTCAAAAAAAGTGAAGGAACTGAAATCACTGAAAGCGTAGGAAAATCCCAGCAGGTGTCTGGTGTGATCATGTAACATACCTAATGCACACAGAGTACAGGCTGCAAAAATGAACCTGTAAACCTGAGAAAGACCTGTCCCAGCCTTAGTAGAAATAGTTTTTCCATCTCGCATGCTGGATTTGGCCCTTCTGGAGTTTCCCAAGGAAAGGGCTCCTGGTGGGACAGGGGAGTTGGTGCATTAATAGCATTTCAGCTTGTCGGTGCTCCCTGGGGGCATCTTCCCCTTCCACCTTCCTCCAGGTATCCCCCAAACCCTTTGGGTTTTTTGGTCTGTCTCAAAAACAATCCAGAAGAGGATTCCTTTAGCCTCTTGCAAAAAAAAAAAAATCACTGCCTTTTTTTTTTNGGCTTGTGCTATCCTGAGGTAAGGACACCAGGAAGATAAAGTCAGCCTAAGTCTGCAGCTGAGCTTGACTCTAATGAGTTTCCCTCACGGTGTAACTAACGTGGCTTGTCTTACACTCTGGTTTTACCTCTGCACAGTAGATATGCACTAGCTGTCCTGAACTAATGAAGCTTTCCAGCAGTGAAGACAAGCTCTAACGGAGCGGCTATAGACGTGTGAGCCCCTTACAAATAGCCAGATGAGAGAAGAGTGAATGCTTGAAATCTGTCAAAGGGGAACCAGCCGAGAAGGTTCTCTGACTTCTGCTTTATTCCAGGAGCTCCTGACACCCGCCGGCAGGTGATGAATTAGTGTGGCACAGCTGGAGCTACTCGAGGGCTGCAGATGCCAATCCCAGAGCTGCTCCTACGCATACTTGAGCACTGGAGGTACCACGGTTGGTTTGGGGCTTCCTGTGCAGAAAGACATCAGCGTATGGAGCGAGGCTGAGAAAAACTGGGGTTTTGAGGGGACACCTTCTTGCTGACTGTGACTCTTACTAGGAAGGTGTACAGAAGGCAGAGCTAGACTGTCCTCGGAGATGCACAGTGAGAGGGCAACAGGCACAAATTGCAACATGGGAAGTTCTGTAGATATGATGTAAAAAGTGTCCAGCCTGAGAATGTGCCAAATTCTGGATGGGGAACCCAGAGAGGCTGTAGAATTTCCACTTTTGGAGATGTTCAAAGCCCAGCTGGACAGGGCAACCCAGTGAGTTGGCCCTGCTTGGACTGGTAGGTGTGATTTTAACTGTGGCTAATGTACCTTGTGTGTCACACCTTGATTCCGCTGCTGACTTTAGGCTGTAATGATTCATTGGGTTCAAGCTTTCCAAGAAGAATCCCAGCTCAGTCCTAGCTAAATCTTCCAGGTGAGTCTACTTCTAAATGACATTGATGTGGTTCATCATTGCAGGATGCATCTGGCTGCCACTGTCCTTGCTGTCAGTGGAGGTTACAAGCGCAGTCCTTCAGCACAGGGATCGGGAGCAGGACTCTGGTAGAGTGTGGCACTCAACCAAAAAGCCATTCCCAAAGCCAGCAGAAAAGGAGAAACCTCTGCCACCACCTTGAGACTACCTGCTTCCCAACAGCAGCTCCAGGTGGACCCTGGGGAACAGGTTGGTGATGTTTCTTGATTTCCCTGTCGGATGTGCTGAGATGTTCAGTCTCGCTCACCCACATGGGGTGGTTTGCCAGCCGCCCTCCAGGCATGGGTCATGCCAGCCCCTGGATGGCCTGGTGGCTCAGCAGGCTGGGAGGTTCCCTTCAGTGCCGTGCAAGTTGTACCCTTTCGTTTCTGGAAGATGCCCCAACTGGCAGCTGTATTTTAAAATTCAAAAAGCTGTGCCTTCATGGAGTGAGCAAAAGGTATTTTGGCCTCAGCTGGAGCTCAGGCTGGTCTTAGAGCCTCAATGAACTGGGATCATCCTTGCACCATTACTGTCACTTCACGTGTATGTCCCCGCTCCACGTCCTACTGTGATTCAGGGTCTGCCAACCAAGGGTTTGTCTCGGTCTTCTGTGTTTCTTTGGCTTTGCCCATCACCTGCCCACCTTAGATTGGTTCTGATGGAGGTGAAAGAGAGAGATGCCAACACTTACAGTGCATCACCTGCCACTGCCTGGTGTCAGGCTTCCCTGAGGATCCCCTTCAACAATCTGCGAGGCAGCCAGCAAGCCCTGGGAGGGGATTGTTTTCCCCAGCCCTTGGGTTTCAGCGTAACACAATCCTGGTGAACTCCATACCCACCCGCTGCCGGCAGGGTCCTGTGGGCTTTCGCTGGCTTGCTGATATTTATATACATTTCTAAATATCACCAAAGTATTGCTGGGAGAGGGAAAATATGGAATGAGTGACATGAGCTTGCTGGCAGCACAGGGAAGAAGGTAGTTGAGAGTTTGATTGTAGTAACCATGCCAATACCCCGCGAGGAATGAAGTCTCCTACAGGCACTGTGCCTTTTCTGGGAGATGAAATGAACTTCTTCAGATTTAGCCCTAAGTAAACGGCGGTCCGGCTTATAAAACATCCAGAAGTGCAGAACTGTTTACAGACTTTATTTGTCTTGAGCCTTGCGCTTTGTGAGATCAGAGGCAATTTTATTACCCAACTTTGTGCAGTGTCATTCCAGAAACGATCACAAATACCATGTGAATGTTTACTGTAATGAGGAAATACATTACAGCCTGGACGGATGGCAGCATCTAATAGAAATATACTTCTGGAGGGGCTGAGGGCCAGTCACAAGGATGGGCTCTTCCCTGCTTCTTTTTACTCTGATTTTTGCCTTCCTCTTAGCTAGAGCTTGAACAAGGGGACAGATCCTGACCCCAGCACTCCCTGACACCTGGACTCCCTCTCCCTGCAGCTGGACACAGAGCAAAGCCAAAGGGGCAGGACAGAGCCTTCCCCCCCCCAAAGGGGCATCGGTTTGGGGGAGCAGCTCCCCACGGTGGAGGGGGGAGCAGTGGCGATGCACAACCAGCTTGGATTGCAGGTAAAATGGAGCTTGGTCAGCTTCCAGTACTGGAATTTAGCCTTTCATTTTCCAAGGAAGATGCAAGCAGTTTGTCTTTAGGATGCTATAAAAGGCTCCTTCAAGAATATCATATAGTCTGCTAATGCTACAGAGAACCTCTTAAAAACTTAATTGCCTGTGTCACCAAATGAGAAGAGAGTAGTCCCTTGAAAGATCCTGTGTTTTGAAAACACACAGTCAGTTCTAAATACTTTCAAATGCTACATGCTTCTTTACTCCTGCTGACAATAAGAGTAATTGCTGAGCGCAGGATAAAGGAGATTGTCTGAAATGTTTCAGCACTATTTTCTTGTTCCATGTTTTTTTCGCAATGCAAAAAGACAGCAGCATTCTTGGTCTGTGCCCAAAAAAAGGGGAGGTTTTCTCCTCGTGCCAAGAGGCAGGCGAGGCACAGAGATCTCAATAACAAAGTGACTCTTTCAGCTTGAGAACATCCCAGCTCCCATCCCCAGTTCTCTTTGCTCCTTTCCTCACTAGATGTTCACAACCCTCTGATGTTTTAGGAATCATTAAAAGGCAGGTGAACAAAACCAATTAATCCCAATTACAGCTGTTGTTCTGGTATCAGCACAGGGCACTAAGACCCAAGAGTCCTGGAGACACCGTGACTGAAGCTGCAGAGCAGTGCAGAGGTGGCACTGAAATCCAGGTCCCGTTGCCACCACAACACACTGCCTTTCTAACAGAGAAAAAAACATTTAAAATCCCAAGGTCTGCTACCCACACTTTAAAGAAAGCAGGTTCCACCAAGCAGAGGAGCCATAGAAGAGAGGTCCTTGAGCCAAGGAACTGTCACTGGAGCCAAGGCAGTTTCAGCTGGGCGATGCCTTCCAGTTGTGGCCCCTGCAGGTGGGATAGACTCCACCTCGGTTCCTGCTGCCCATGAGGATGACAGACAGGGACAAATCCCATCAGCTACTCATTGCACCAAATCACCAGCGTCTCTGTTAATGCTGGGGAACAGAAGAATTGTAGAATCAGAATTGTCTAGGTTGGAAAGGGCCTTTGGGATCATCTAGTCCAACCATCAACCTAACCCCGATAAAAAAACAATAACCCATCACTAAACCATGTCACTGGCTCAGTGGTCTGTCACACAGACCTTGAGCATTTCAGTTTGGTTGCTCATCCATCACTTTTATTTGATTTTGGCCATAATGTTTAGCGTAAAGGATTAGCCCTGGCCAGGGCTGGTGTAGGTGTTTGTCCACTAGGGATTTGTTTCACTCTGCATTTTTCTGCGTGGCCCGTGATGGAACACAGCACATGGCAAAGCAATCTCCACCGTAACACCGTGACATCTCAGACCTCAAAGGAGGCCCAGGCTTATGCTGACTGTAGTGCTGACATGCTTCCTTTGCACCTGCTCTGAAAGCAGGAGAAAAATGGGTGTGATCTATAGCTTTAGCAATTTTTTTTTTTTAAATTTAAGTATTCATTAGGGGGTTGTTTTTGTGGACAAGCAGATATGCAAAGCACAGCAGATGTCTCAGACTTTAAGAGACAGAAGAACATTTCTTCTTGGTCCTTAGATGAAATGGACTGGGCTTTGCTCCAGAAAACAGGAACGATTAATCCATCATTGAACATGAACTTAAATGAGCTAATATTGGGTATTTTAGTTCTGATGTATGTGCTAAATGAAGTAATCATTCAGGGCATAAAAGTAATGGCTTTGGGAAAATGTTCTAAAGCGCAGGGGCTGAGGCAGCACCCGGCTGGGGTGGGCACAGCTTTGGCTCCTGCACAATTTCTGCGGCATTTTCTGAGCAGCAGGTAGAGGAGCACAGCAGGTCAGAGCCACGGGGCTGCGCTGAGTATCTGCTGAGCGCAGGAGGGGTCAGTCCTGCTTAAGCCCGGACAGTCTGCAAAGCGTTTTCAGTGCCTTGACACCCGCTGCCTGCTCCGGCCCCCGTCCTCAGCGACTTCTTGCTGAAGATGCCTCCACCAGGCACCAGGGTGAATCCTTCCTGGCGTTATCTGCTACCCGAGGTGCTCCGCGAGTGCCACCAGCCACAATCAACACCCTTAAGCAACTGACAGCAATTGATATTTTATCATTGGGATTTTATTTTTTTTTGCCGTGACTTTTGTACCCACCTGGAGTGAACAAACTATTACAAGTTTCATCCAATTATGTTAAGTGCAGTTGGACATACTGTGCTGAGCACAATCTCTCTTCAGTGGGAGAGAGGGGCAGTCCGTTATCAGCTCGAGGCACCGTCATTCATTAAGACATCATTTGCCTCTCACCAGCAGAGCCGAAGCAGTGAATCTATAGGATGTCATAATAAGGTGTGCTAATGACAGATAGGCAGAACAGGATTAACAAAAGGGTCCTCTCCACATTATACCTTCCTCTTACTACTTTGCTTAGTCCCTGTCTTTTATGATCTCCTGAGGGAAGGTTTCAAAGGGGTGCGTGGAAGTGAGGCCCACAAATCCAATTAATTGCTGATGTGGTTTGTGCCTAGAATCACCATGCACTGCTTAAAAAATCCTGCCTGAGTGCAGCCGACTATAAAAAGGAAAATATTGGGCATACAGGGCTGTAAATAAGCCTCTCGTGCATCCCTGCCTGTTGTTCTTGCCCTGGGCTGGAAAAGTCTCCCATATCTAGTTCAGCACCTTTGCTCTTATGGTCCAGTTCATCACATAAGCCCACCCCTGCCGGTATGGGCCAGTCCAGTTGGAGTCTTATTTTGGAATTGCTTGGTGGATGAACCAGGGGGTAAAAGGCAGGAAGAGCACCATGGTCACAGCTCTTCGGCCTCAGGCAGGCAGGACTCGCTGGTTGCTTACAGATGTCATCCTCCCTGGAGCAAGCACTGGGAAGCAATGGTGGTGTGTCCATTCCCTCCTCCCCCCCAGCCCCGTGTTGGCCATCAGGAGTGTGTCTGGGGAGACAGCTGGAGTTAAAGGTTGCAATTAGCTCCTTGGCCTAATCAAGGTACAACTGGGATTCCACAAAGCACCTTCATGACAGTGATGCTTCTTGAACTGGTTATCTGAGGGCTGAGCTTTACATCTTGTCCACCTGCAAAGCAGAGCTTTCATGACCATCATAATTGCATGGAGTGTGGATTGCGTGGAGCTCAAGGATTTTGTAAGCATAAAGAGAAGATGCTCCAGAGTTTATCAATTTTGCAACATATGTGCAATGACAGATCTTTGCAGGGGAGGAGGACTTGCTTTTATCAATACATTTCTGCCTACCTTCATATATCCCCATATGAAACTCCAGTAATTGTATTTTGGCTGTGGTACAGACATAGTGGTATTGAAGGTGCTTTTGTCACTATCACAGTATTTACACATGGATCTGAAACCAGTGCATGGAGCTGGGCTGGACTCCACAGGTGCCACTTATAAGCTCTCCCTGAAACATCAGAGGAACTAGCTGCTGGCAGAGGTTTCAGAAACCAGGTTTCAGAAGTCCCATTACTCATGGAAGAGATGGAGTTAGAGCACTTACGTTGATATTGTGTTTCTGCTAACACGTGCCTTACAAGAGCAGTAAAGCTCTTGTTCATATAGAAATGTCACAGAAATTCACATCTTAAATCACTGCCCTGTCCCCTGGCCGTAGTTTATCCCATGAGTTACCTGTAGGAGATGCTGGCCAAGACCCATAGCCCTGAAGGGGTATTGTCCATGATGAGGCTGAAGCGGTTGCATTTTCCAGTCCAGCTCCAGATCAGCAGAAGCTCCGTGTTTCTGTACTGCTGTCCGTCTGGGCGCGAGCGAGCCACGAGGACACGGGCGAAGCAGGACGGGCAGGTTGCCCTCGTCAGGCGTCCGGCACCGCGCCAGCTTGGCAGCAGCCAAGGAAATGGGAAGCTGCACACTGTGTGCTGACAGCAAAGACCCTGCGTGAGGGTGTGCTTAAACACACACGCCAACAGCATTCACCTACAGCTTCGGCAAATTGTTAGTGAGGCGGGTTCCTTCCCTGCCTTCTGTGTGTATAGAACATAACTATGCACATTAAATTTAGCCTATTCCTTGCAATTCTCTTCTTCCCGGCGAGCAGCCGCTACCTGTGGCACTGGGGACCCAAAATGCAGCTGAGAGTCAGCTCGTCCAATAACTCACCTACACAACGCTGCACAGTGCGTCCCCGGGGAGAAGGAACCAGGCGCCTGAGCGCATGAGGGAATCTTATTTCTATCAATCTTCCGTACTGTTATGGCTTTTATCCAATTACCTGACATTTTACCACCTATAATGTGTTTTTCTTCCCAGCATGCCTGGAAGAAGCACCATAGCCAGGTGCCTGAAAGGGAATTGCTTTGGAGACAGATGAAGGGACATGCCTAAGGTCATCCAAGGCCTGTGTAGGAGAGAGGAGCTGGGCTTGGGGCTGTCCCAGCAGGGCCTGAGCGTTACAATGTCGGCTCCAGATGTAATTCAAGGAGAAGGAATTCGTGGTTGCAAAAGGGCCCACTCCAAGTCCTGCCCTGTCTGTGAAGCAGAGGAGAACAGCAGGTCAGCAGAACACACCTCCTAGTGTTTTCCCTTCCCAGGCCTCTGTTGCAGCTTACCGGGAAAGGCATGGCGTGCCCACAGCTGGCCAGATGTGCAGCTGATTCCTTCGTTTGCCTTTGGATCTCCATCCTCGTGTTGGTGCAGTATCAATCCCGCCCAGCAAAACTGAATTTTCTCTTTACTGTTCCCGGAAACATTCCCAATGGTTTTCCCATTCCGGAGCGGGTCAGCCTGTCGCGGCCGCTGGCTCCGTTGTGGTTTGGAGGTGAATGGGGGAGGTGATGGGGGCTGGGGCAGAGTGGCACGGCCAGGGCACTGCCACCAGCTCAGCACCACCAGGAGCTTTGTTCTCCCCAGAGGTTACGTCAGGCTGCCGAGACTCCACGCAATTAAACAGGCTCCACGTACCGAGGCAGGTGCCTCAGTGCACGTTCCCATCCAGAAACTCTTCTAGAAAACCCCAAACTGAGCTTGAGCCAAAGGCGCAGGAGGTGGTCTTGCTTCAGACGCTGCGAAAAGAAAGTCTCTTTGGCCAAAATTCCTCTTGCTGGGTTCCTGCACTCCAGCAAACCTGGCTGCTGTCTCCAGCCTGGAGATGACTTCATTTCCTTAGATTTTTCAGCCCGGGCTCTCTGTGCCTCAAAAGCAATTCTTAATGCTGCACTTGGAAACTGTATCGTCACAGTCGCCCTTTTTCCACTGCAGAGTAATTAATCGATATTTCTCATGGAGGGCAGTCAATTCTCATTACACTGGGCTTTCACAAAGTTGCTTCTTTTTTTTTTCTCTTTTTTTTTTTTNAGAGGGCTGGCATAGCTTAGAGACACTCTCTGCTCAGGCTGAGGTCGCTGCTTCACGCTCTTGCTCGCTTTGGGCGGCGAAAGCTTGAAGGCAAATTCCACATGGGGGGAGGCAGCCGCAGCCGCAGGACTCATTGCCGGTGTGAAATGGGTGACGGTTTTCCTGCAGCTCTGTGCCATCTGCTGGGTCCCGGTGAGGCGGTGCCAAGGGCTGGGCAAAGAGGGCAGAAGCCACTCGCCATTTGTAAATTCGGATGGCACCTTCCTCCCCGCGCGGGGTGGCCGAGCATCCCCGTGCCGGCAGCGTTCCTGCCGCCAGCGCATGGCGTAGGTGGAGTCTGCCCCTCTATAATACACGGTCAGAACCTGATGAGCTGAGGGGAAGGCAGGCACGTACCACTCCCTGCTCTCCCAGCACGTGAGAACCAAACGCTGAGCAGCACCAAGGAAGCTGTTTGAGTCTTGCATTAGTTCCTTGCGAGTTCCTTCCTGCCTCTGTGTATTTTGCTGTACAATACGCTACTGGAAGTCATTATTATTACGAAGAATCACTAATTCAATAACGCCACTATCCTGCATGAATAACATCCATACAATATTAACATGTTTCCTCCATCATATTCATTGCAGAACACAAAAGCTGTTAATGGAACGCACGAAGTCTAAAGGCAAGGACGTGGTTAATGCGACAGTCGCTGTCACCCAGGCATTGCTAACGCCCAGCTGGAGCACTGGAAATTATGATTGCTGAGCACATTTTGGACGCCATTCACCAATGAGAAAAATAAATAAAAAGAAGGCTAAAAGTTAAAACTTCAAATAGAAGTACGAAAGCTGCCTGGCACTACATGATAACATGGCACTTTATTATCCCTCTTCAATTGTTTGACGTTTATGCCTCTGTTTAGCAAGTCTGTTCGTTATCGGTCTCCAATTAACAGGGACTTGTTTCAGATTATTTTTATGAAATTCTCTTTTAATTAGCAATACAGCTGAGTCTCAAATGGCAGCTTTAAAAATATCCTTCTACCGATCAAGCAGCCAAATGGTCTTTCTGAGATATTTGCAGAATTGTGAACCTTCGTTTGTCTGCTAATTATCCCCCTGCTCAGATGATGGGAGTGCGAACACCTGACAATGGGGGGTTATTCACCGGACACTTCCATTGCAGACGGTGTGGAAAAATACAGATTTCACTTATTAAAACCTTCTCACGGGCTTTCTTTAAAGTAAAGAATGGGATTTATCAAACGATTTTCAGATTCCGCACAATAGATGGGGAATTAAAATAATGGCTGACAAATAATAGAAAACAGGTGTGATAGGAGACGTCAGGCGTGCTGCAGGCACAGGGCAAAGCGGGAAGGAGTACGTCTGTCGCACAATAATGAAAGCAAAAAGATGAAAAAAAATAATGGTAACATTTCAGTGAGTGGCTCCTCCTGCTATACAGCTGGAGACCATTATGGTATTTAGCAATGAATATGCAAATCAGCTTAAAATGCATTTTTGCCATATATTGATGGGTGTATATAGGTAGGAAAAAAATGCCTTAATCTACCACTGAACTGCTTCTAGGTTTGCGAGGGAAAGGGGCAGCTCTCCAGGTCTCTGATCTCCTGCTGTGCTGTGCTCTGTTGGGCGCTGCTGCTCTGCCCCTCGAGATGTCACCCGTCCCGTGCAGCTCACTGCCACGCCACCGCCGCCCGCCTCCACCCGGGGGGTGGTTATGAGCTGGAGAAGGGGAGAAGCCCAGGTTTTCATAGCACAGCCTTGCAGGGCAAATCACTAAATTTGAGAAGAAAGGAAACATGGTATGTTTCAGGTTTCAGGCCCAATTCTAGCAGGGGATAACAAGACTTCTGCCCATACCGGAGGTGGGGTTTGGATGCTGTTGGTGTTACCCACCACCTGAGCAGATGGAGCCACGATGACCTCCCAGTGCTCCAGATCTCATTTGTATCCACACAACCCTCTGAAACCCTGTCGGTAGGAAAAATCATAGAATCACACAGAATCATCGTGTTTGGAAAGGACCTGTGAAATCACCAAATCCAACCATACACACACAAAAAACTCCTACAATCTCGGCCACTAGAGCATGCCCTGAAGTACCACATCTGCATGTTTCTTAAATACCGCCAGAGATGGGGACTCCACCACCTCCCTGGGCAGCCCTTCCAGGGCCTGACCAACCTCTCAGTAAAGTCATTTTTCCCAATTTCTAATCTGAATCTCCCCTGCCCCAACTTCAGACCATTTCCTCCCATTCCCTCGGGAGAAGAGGCCACCACCCCCTTCTCTACACCCTCCTTTCAGGGAGCTGTAGGGGGCAAGGAGGTCTCCCCTCAGCCTCCTCTTCCCCAAAC